>JADMLD010000674.1:0-229134 GCA_017589585.1 Phylloscopus whistleri | reverse complement strand
TACCCCAAAATCTGCTGACATGAATTCTTTTTGAGAGATATTTGTACCACCTCCTCCATCTGTTCTTGTCTTTGTACGTGGTAGAGAACAGGCTAGACTTGCCTGCTTCACTCTGCAGATCATCTACAGTGTCTGCCTCCCTGAGACACCCTAATTAAACTTACATAAGTGTCTTCAAGATAGTTTTACCAAAGAGCCACAGTTTCTCACTTGCAATTTCTATTGTGTTTACAGCACAGCACAACTAAACCTGGCATGGTTTTGTTCCAGCTGCAGCTCTCTGGATCTGCTTAGGAGCCAGGTAAGTAGATATCAAAACTTTTCAAACAGGGACTGTCACCTGAAATACACTGAGCTCCCCGTTGCTGCAGTACCAGCTCTTTGCAGAAGCACTGGCTAATCAAAACTTGTTTGGATAAAACGACGTTGCAGTTAATTCTGTGAAATTCTAGAGCTGTGGATAACAAAAAGAGCTTTGGTAAGCTTTTCCTGTGACTGCAATAGAGGCACTTTGACATGACAGTATAATGTCACAGTCTGATCCACATAATCTACCCCAGCCTAATGCTGTTTTTAATATTTAGTCATCATGCAAATGCAAAGTGACAAAATTCATCAATATGAGTCTTGCTACTGAGACTACAGAAAGTCAATCACCTTGGGTTTAAATTTTTTTCTATATTACTTTTGATATAATATATAATAAATTACAATATACAGAATACTTTATAATAATTTGCAAACAGATTCCCATAGACTCAAGATTATCTATCACCAGAACAATCCTGCCCTCAGAGCCCAGTGAGTAAAGATGATGAAACCCATCCTTTCTTCTGCATCCAGTTCAGGGCTACCTGTGTAAGTCAAGGTTTCTGCACTACCTTAGCTCTGCCCATTTACAGGCAATCAAAAATGGCATAGTATTGTACCAATTTTTAAACAAAAGAGCTAAACATTAACTGAGTGTACACTGTGGGGTCTGGCATATCAAGCATTAACCTTTATTTTACATTCTTCATGTTCTCCCATTTAATAATTTCCCACCACACCAAGGCACATTGTCCTAGATTTAGTGCCTGCTCTAATGTGGCAAATTAAGTTCTGGACAGGTTACAGATAGAGTAACTGCTGTGCCTGAATGTGTTTGACAAGTGCATAAAAATCTTGAAGAAACATTTGTGTATACCAACATAATGGCCTATCCATTCAATTAGATTAAACTCTGGCATTTAACCTATTGGCCTTAAGTGTTGTTTACTCTGGAGAAAGCACATCAGTAACCTATCCAGCATTCACTGAACAGGAATATATGGAGAAAAAACTCACTTATAAATAAAGTTGTACTGCAGTATTTGCAGATCTGTTGCCATGCCACCAGCACTGAAGGAATTTTTTTTATCCAGCCAATAACTGTTACAGGAAAAGTTTAGTCTGTGACTGGTGCACTTGAATGAAAAGTTATTTTTTAACAGTTCAGACCATATATTTTCTACTGGATTACCAATTAAAATGCTAATTACCTAAGTCTTTGAGGATATCTTTTTTAATGCTAACATTTCATAGTGAGTTATCCCCAGAGAACTGGTTAAAATCCTGGTACTAATTTATAGAGAATCCACTCACTATACTAATCTTATCTGCTTTATATAGTCTGCTTTGTGTAACTATTAGAGAGGCAAACTTTTACAGTATTTTTCTTTAGGTGATTGCCATATGTCAGCTCTTGTCTCTTAATACTGATGCACAATTAACTGTGTTTTCTTCTTTATGGGAGGTATCACACAGAGCTCTTACCCATGTTTTAGGGCTTCTTAGTGCCTCTGACTTCTCCCAGAAGCCTTCCCTTCCATACAATTTGTTCTGAATTGTCACTACTAAAAGCAAAGCCTGGGAAAAGCCTTTGATGAAACCAACTGAAATTATCAGTCTGTTTTAAAAAAAAAATCTGAAAACTGGTCAAACCACTGGCCAAGTTTATTCATAGACCACTCATGCCTGGAATTCATGTGAGGAGCAGCAACCAGAGACCTTGGATGTGGCATGCTTGACCGAATTTGGTAGCAGTTTTTTTGTTGTACTTTGGCCACAACATTTAATTAAGAATCGATAATCTTCTCTGCACAGTCTAAATTTTTAGACTTTTATGTATTTTTTTCCTTGTGCATCTTGCTCCTACGCTCCTCTTTGGATGAAGCTGATCATCTGTACTTCAATTTCCCTGAAATACATACTTTGTTTCTGAGAATTCTGTCTGTTTAAAGAAAAGAGTACCAATGGGATATATTATCTCAGCAAGTCACTGTTTCAAACCATCACATGTGCAGTAGTGCTTCACAGTTCTCTGTATGTTATCAGCCATCCCATGTTTTGTGCCTTAATTACGATAATGACTAAGTGATTATTAAATATTATGACACTTCATTTCTCTAAGAAGTGCTACAATATAAATATAATGATTCCGAAGGAGACATCACTTGAGAACAGCCTCTAATAGCTACAGCTGACAATATCCTGTAACATGTCAATGGAATTTTTTGCTACACAAAGCAATTACCCAAGAAACATGCAATGAAAATGCAACTTTGTGGCAGAGGCAAACTACAGTATTGTAAGCACAATGTTCACCAGCAGTGCAAGGTACATGTTTGGCTTGCAAGCTGCTCAGACTGAGGCTGTTTCTATTTTCAGGTGCTCATGATTTGATTTTTGGGACTCTTTTTCCACCTATTATTTCAATGCCTGTATTAGTGTTGAAGATACTAAGGCATCTACTTACCTGCTGAATATTTTTTTAGTGAAAATTTTGAAAAGCAAATATGTTTCCTTTCAATAATCTTCTGTAAAAGTGCTTGTTAGACATCATGTTATCCACTATGCAGGAGTGCTTTTCTATGTCTGTTTAGATTATAAACTAATGAGGCTGGGAATTACTTCATGTAATTCTTTCAATGCAGATTTCGAAGATTTGAAAATTTAATCCATTGAAAAAACACCTACTTGGTTTCTTAGACTGGGATTTCAACTAATGTTATTCAGAGTGGCACCAAAGAGTTAAAAACCAGCTGTGCAGTAGTTTTTCAGCTTTTTGCACGAATAGCATACAGTAAGAGAAGGAAATTGAAGCAGAAGGTTAGCTGTAAATGTGATGCTCTATATTTAAGTAGTTATCATTATTACTGAACCTACTGTTTGAATATGTAGCATGACCTAAATGTGCCTCTGGAATGTACTTTTAAGAGAGTATATACAAAACTGCTGTACCATTGTTATGTTAATACAATACTTGAAGTCTAAGTTTAAGGCTCTAAATAAGCACTAAAAATGTAACTTTTTCTTAAAAGTTGTCTTCAAGTGAAACACTGCTTGAATAGGGATACTCTCATTACATACTTTATTCTTCTCTACACTGAAAAGGTTCACCTAATGTAGCTATTTAAAAGGGGAGGTGGAATATTTTACTGAGTGGCTACTCTACTTCATAAATTCCTTCGGATGCAATTTTATAGGGATAAATAGAGGTGCTTCTTGATCTGCTAGTAGAAATAATTTACTTTGAAGTAACCAAAAGGAAAATAAGGACAATAAAGGTTTAACTGTACGAATATGTAGCTCTGGAGAGGCAGTGAAAAACTGTAGAGGAAAGGGAAGAGTTTGTATAATTCAAATAGTATTAATACAAATTTTTTTCTAGGATAGGCTATACTCAGCTTGTTTTCTCTCAGCTTGGTACAAAGCAGATCTTGCTACTTTAGGATTAGATCTAGGAACCTTTTCTTGAAACAATTTTAGATATGGATGCAGTGTTTCATTTTTTTTTCTTTCAGAAGAGAAATGTATTCAGCAATACTGAAACATAAAATATACATATTATATAGAAAACGGATCTTTCCAACACGTATTAGATTTCACTTTAAAAATGAAAAATATTTTCACTTAGAAAATATGAATGAATGACCTTTTAATTTGATTTTAAAATAATTTTAAAATAACTTATTTTTAACTTTGAATCAAAATCTGTTCTGCTTATTTTGAATTGTCCTCACTGAAACAAAATACTTCCACAACTGTGGCATTAACCTTCCAGCAGTACAAGTCTTAGCTGTCAGTGAAACTTTTGGGTTGTAGTACCACCACAAAGACAGCAGGTCTCAAGATAGAAATTCTGGCTGAAAGCAGAACTAGCACTTGGATACTGCATTTCCCTCATCTTCTCTCCTCATCTGCTATTTATTTATCCTTCCTTACTCCTCTTAATGCTCCTTTCATTTTCCTAATTCCACCTCCTCTTCCCCATTGCCATTTTCTTCCATGGCATTCAGATCTCTTGTATTCAGATCTCTGCACATTTACACGTGGCTTTGCATTTAGCACATTCTAGGCTGTCAGTAGAAGCTGTGAGTGCCCAGTCTACATCTTACTGGATGTGAAAAGCCCTGAAAGAGCTTTGGATGGTGACTCTGTGAAAAAACTGTCCTGAAACAGCTCCTGGGTAAATTAGAATCCTAGCAATCTCTGGAGGAGCCCCAGCTTCCCAAATTAACTACCCCTTAGCTTTGACTAATTAGCTACAGACAAGTCAGTGGGAAGGTTGACCAAAGAGTATTTTCATGTTGGCACTCCTTTGAAAGCTTCTCAAAGATCACCAGACTTATTTTAATCTTTTGCTTTGTCTTTATGCATTTTAAATTCTGACAACCTATAGTTGTTCTATTGCAGAATCATTAACAAAACATTATTTCTATATTGCTACTGCAGACAACCCCATGAATTTCTCCTGAGCCTTGGAGACAAACCCATGACCTGCTGAATTTCAAATGTTCAAAAAGTGAAAGCAGAAATAAAATGTTATTGTCTCTTCTTTAGCTGATCATCTCTGAGTTATAACTCATGAGAAATGTGGAGAATGCAGGAGGGATAGCTGAGCTACACCACTCTCTGGTCACATCCTGCACATCCTGCCAGTGCTGAGTTGCCACGTTGCATCTCTGTCTTTTTTTTAATATATTTTTTATTTAATGCCTTATCTTTGTGTGATTCTTAAACGTTAAATCCTGTAGGTGTTAGTTTTCTCTGTCTCACAACATTACTACTCCTTTAGCTGGCTCTAGCCTGTGAAGTTTCCCAAGGCTCTTTGAACTCTTTAGCAATGTCCTCTAAGGTGTGAGCCACAGTTCCAGCAGTGTTGTGTCACCAGCAGCTGAGATGAGGCTGAGGGGAGGTGGCAGGGGACTGAGACCCTCATGGGTCAGATGCTGCCAGAGGAGGCAGGAAACTTGAAACAAAACCATAGCTTAGGAAAATACAGATGACAAATAGGGAAATTAAATGAAAAATATCGTTAGGGAATGGAAAGTAGTGACAAGTTTTCGCCACACTCATTTTTTCCTCAAGTTATTCTTCTCAAGTCTATGTTTGCACTAATCCACTGATTAGAAATATTGGTTAGCTCAGAACTTAAGAAGTCAGTCCATGTTGAATTTCACAACTGCATAGCATTCATGATATAGGAAAACAAGCCTGTAGACTCCACCACAAGCCTCTCAGTTCAGTTAGGCAGTAGCTACAGTATTTGTATAGGACCCAGCAAAATGGAAATGAGAGCTGTTTGTTTCTGGCAACCACGGTGCAATGAATGGATAATAGAATCAATTTGACACTTCTGGTAAAAGTATAAAAGCCATTACTTTTAAAGATAAAAGAATATCTGAATTAGATGATTGACAAGGGACATCTTGGTAGTACATTCTAGCTTAATACACTGGAATCATACAGCTACTTTCAATTATAAAACACAGCTTGAAAGTGCCACTATAGATAAATTGACTTTTATCACCTACTTTTTTTTTTTAAACCAACTTAGATTACCTAATTTAGTAATGCAGAAAAAGAAATTTAATATTTCTGGCACAGCTTGGTCTAATGTCCAGAATTTGCATTATAACCTTGGATAACTAAGATCATGACTAGCACATCAATCTGTTTTAAATTTGGAGCACAAGCATATTTCACAACCATGTAGAAACTCTGCAAGAACCATCAGAAGTTCTTCAGAAGCTGAAGTTTGAATATAATTCCCTCTGCTCAGTTGTTCCTGTTAAGGAGTTTTCCTTTTTCTGTGAAAAGAAAATAAATCTCAGAGAGAAGAACTTAAAAGGGGTGGGATTAGATGGGGCACATGGTGGAGGGCAGGAAGAAGAATATAATCCATGTTTTAGCCAAAAAGTGTAGTCAAAATAAATATAATCAGTGTTTTTCTTTTTTTTTTTCTTTTTTTTTTCTTTTTTTTTTTTTAATATTGAGGTGGTCATCTTCATGTGCATAAGAGATTGAAATACTTTTTTGGGACACATCACTAAACAGTTCTTGCCTTTAAATGCAGCTCCCTGAAGGATGGAGTTTGCCAGCTCTGTTGAATTATGCACATATTCATTCAAAACACTGAGCATATTCCTGGGAAAGATTTTGCTAGGTCTGTTAACTTTTTGGTTTATTGTTCAGTGCAGTTGCTGGCTATAGTCTGCCATGTGCCAAATGTCATTCAGAAATTGCTGCATGTTAGTAGTGCATGAAATTTTGTTTGTCTGCAGCTCATATCAGCTTATTGGTTCTGCAAAATTATTGTGATTTCTTGAAGATGAAAAGCAATACACATAAGTGATAGTCTCTTTTATTCATCTAAAATATCAGGTCTCTTGAGTCCAGTTATCCCCTCTATTTGACTGCATCTCTGTTTAAAACTGATTTCTTCTCAATTGTCATAATAAAAAAAAAAATTAGCATAATTTACTGAAAACGGCACCTGACAGCCTGTGAGATCACACAGCCAATTCCAGCATTGTAGCCTCTCAATGAGGGATGAGTGTTCTCTAAACCCAACATTTAACACATGTGATCCTCAGGCTTGTAGTTCCCTTGGCTCAAACAACTCCTGTTCCGGTGTGTGCCCCACCATTTCCGTACTCACATCCTAAGGACAAATGCTTGCTAAACTTTATGAGCCCTGTGTGGGCTTAAATGTGATGGAACAGATGCAGTTCTGCTGCACGGGCACAGTCACTGGCCGTGGCCAGGAGGATTGCCTCTGCACATCTCTGCTTCTGTAAATGACTCACGCCTGGAATGGACTGCACGACAAGGTGCTTAAATCCGGGAAGCCTGATGGGGAGAGAGAGGCAATCTGTTTCAGTAATGCCAAAGTGAAAAGAACAGAGCTGATGATATTCTGCAGATGTCCACAGAAGGGGAATGTTTCTCTTGGTGGAACTGTCTGATCTAACAGATGAGGCTGGATGCGGACCAGAAACAAATCATGCTTTGAAAAAGGAGTAATGAATCGTTGGCATAAACTGTCTTGGGAAGGAGGAAAGGTGAGACTCCACAAAAACTGAAAGACTGAATATTTTTTTTCAAAACAATTACATCTATATTTAAAAAATAGCTTTAAAAAAGGTCTGAAGCAGGAGCTCTTTAACTTACTGTTAGAAATAAATTGACTTGATTTATAGAGTCTGCATCGCAGTTAAAATGATACTTACTGACCATTTTCATTTAACTTTATCCTCCCCCCCAAGAAAAAAAAAGGCCATCTATATGCTAGCTAGCGTGGTACATTTGCATCACAAAAAGATTTTACACCAGATTTTGTTTATCTTTTCAAACTATATGCCTTAGTACAAGTACAAATTATGAAGTGAATGTAGTGAAAGCTCTGGGTATCTTTGGAAGGATGTTGCAGTAACTTAGACAAGTTGGTAAGTCTGGCATAAAAATGTAGGGTTTCCTGATCAGCTTTTTGTTACTCCTCTGTCAAACCAAGCATGGCATGGCAGTGAGCAGCAATGTCATTCTTTAAGGAATATCATTCAAGATATTTCACATGCTTATTATCCTCTCAATTCTCTCCATCATGGAAAACACTGATTTATTGCTGTTATTACATATTCACAGCTTATTTATCAAACAGAATGAATCTGGAATCTGTTATATAAAGTGAGAAATGCAACACCTGAGATGCATGGTGATATCTGACGTCCTATTTCAATGTCAAACAAAAGTCCAAAATCTATGTTTTGTATCCAAGAAATTATAGAAGCTTTTTGTCTTCAAAAATTTTGTTCCTTTTATGTATTCTAAGGAATTCAGTTTTCATTGCTATTTTTCTAATTTCTGACATATAATTTTTTCATGCTTTAAACCTCCCTCTGAAGTCATGAAAATTCTTCATTCCAAAAACAAGAGCACATTATAATTATTTTTTCTTATCTAAGTCTTGTTTTGTGTCAAAATGATAAGCCTGCTTTTATGATCGCATTGAAACTTCATTTATCATTGCTCTGCAGCAACAGATGGGAAAGCTGGAAGTGACAAGAGCATGCAGCTGTAAAGCCTTGTGCTTGAGATGGGACAGAGAACAGATTTTTTTGGTTTTTAAATTAGGAAATGGTGAATAAAGAGCGTATAGAATTCTAATCTGTCTAAAGCATTTAAGTGCAATTGTGTGCTGCCAGGATTTTTGGCAACTATTTTTACTAAGTGCTATTTAATGTGTAAGTAGGGTGACATGGCATTTCATAGCATGTCTGAGAAGATAATAAAATGTCTGCTTGAGTTCCTCCACCTCTCCTCTCCCAGAGTGGAGCAAGCAAACAGCAATTTTTTGGTTGTTTTGTTGATGTAGATATTGCTTTCACTCAAACTTTCAATGACAAAATCAATTCAGGTCAGATCAATGGTAAGGATGACTAGAATAGCTTTTGATTATTGATCACACTATCTGGTTTGCCTCTATACCAAACTATTGGGGCCCAACACACTGGTTCTCAATTGTAGGAAACATTAAAAAAAAGTAATTGATTTTTTCACACAGCTGTGTGTTCTCTTAATGTAAGCTTTTTTATTTACTAGTTTATTTCACCTGTCCTGCAATAAAGCATCCACAACATTCCATTCCATTCCATTCCATTCCATTCCATTCCATTCCATTCCATTCCATTCCATTCCATTCCTCTCCAATCCTTTAAATTTTTTATTCAGTCATATTAGATTTAATCCCAGGTATTCACTTCCTCCTCAGGTGTGTTTCTGGTTACACACACGGAGGCAAAGAACAGATGGTCTTGCTGCTTACAAGATATTTCCTCTAAGAACCCGTACAAAGAGAACAATGTTTTTGACCATAATGAAGTATTGCTCACGGGAAATAAAGTGTACATTTGTAACATCCATCTCATGAATATTTTGATAAAATTACTGAGATTTCAGGTGTCTCACTGTGCAGCTACAGTGCAAATGCAAAAAGGGTTAAAGAGACAAAATTGTGGGCTGGGGTCACTGAATGTCACCTCTGTGTGTGGCAATTGGAAATGACTGAATGTATTTACAGATGATGCTATAAATTATATAGAGTTATAGTGTCTACTATAGATCACAAATATACATACACACACACACACTATAGCTGTGCAGTAAATTTCCACTCACAGGGAAGGGTAACGCAGTAATCTTTGCATCAGTCAGCATCTTGGCTTGCAGAGGGCTGGATTTTGCTCTTCTTTTCAATTTGCTGTCAGGGCTGTGCCGAGGAGAGCCCTGCTCCTTCAGGAGGTGCTGCTGGCTTCCATGGCAGAGAGGGACACCCTGGCACAAGGGCTCAGGGCAGGGTGAGCATTCAGATGAGCTTTCTGACAGCAAGGGCAGGCTCAATACCTGGGAGACACAATTTTCTCCCTCCTCTTTGTACACTTGTTTTCAGAACTGATTCTTTACTTTTTCAAATAATATGTTGTTTTTCTTAAATTCTAGACAGATCACCTCACTGGAATTCTTTTATTGATACCGAAAGAACTTAGAAGAAATTCAAAGCCTTCTTTTATTGCATCTGTACTCTCCAGGACAAGCTTTCCCCTGGCATCCAACGCCAGCCTTTCACAAACACATTTTTACCCTGTTGCTCTTAGTCTCAATAGTCCACAACAAGGAACAGGAGGTTTGGAGATGTAGCAGTAAACAGGCACCTTCTTTTCATACAGCATATAAACATAACTGCTGTCTGTATAACTGCATATAAAAAAATTACATTCTCCCTGTGCAAGTAAATTTAATGCCAAGAAGGAAGTATGCATCACCTGACATGACAACTCAAAAGACTTTGCCCCAAGACACCTGCAAACTCTGACAAGACAATGAGAGGTTGGAAATGTCTGCCCAGTCCAAAGACAGTGCTGCAAATTCACTGGTGAACACAGCATGTGTAACTAGATGGGTAAGTCTTCCCCCTCCCACATCTATCCGTTTGTCAAAACAACAGCAGAAGAGAATAGAGAGGGTGGAAAACTTCAGAGGAAAAAAAAAAAGACAAAGAAATAGAAGAAAATAGGATTTCTGTTCTCTATATTGTCAATGGTTTCAGCACAGAGGGGGAAATAACAATTTATTATTATTACATAAAGGAAAAGAGAGAGTAAACCTCTAAGTCAGTTCCTCAGCACTGAGCAAGAGTGATAGTGATCAAGTGTGATCATTATGCACTTCGATTTTTTTACATTTTTTGTACATTTTTTGTACATTTTGTACATTTTTTGTACATTTTTTACCCATCCACACCCTCTGCATAAATCCAAACTGAACCCAGGTATTCAATACTATCATAGAAGCTATTATTAATAATGTGGTTTCATTTGTATAAGAAATTTGATGCAATTGTCTCTGTATCATTTAGGAAAGAGACTATTTTGAAGTAATTTTAGTGCTGTCTGTATGTGTAAATACCTGTCAAAGAAAACACTTGTAGTTGGCTTTGTACGGTTCATCTTCCACCATTAATATTTGGTCAAGACTAAGCACATTTAATTAAATCTGTGCAATAACTTTCTTCCATTGTCCACAGAGAGAGCTGGAATGAGTAAATCGAGTGGAGCATCAGGGGTGGTTCAATCAACTTCCAAGAAATAGAATGAATGCAAGAGAAATCAGGACAAGCTGAACATTTCCCTGTGTTATCAGTTTCCACCAGGTTTTATTTTCACACAGGGAAAAATGCCATTTGTCTTGGGTGAACAAGTGCAGCATAAACGTGGTTGGGAACTTATACAAGCCTCACTCCTGCCTCTGCCCAGCCTGGCATATTTAAGCCCATCACAAACTGCTGGCAGAGGATCCCATACTGGAGCTCAAACCACAGGCACAGGGCACAGGCCATTTACTGGGATATGGGAACTGGGAAGCACTGTCTTGATCTAGACCTTACAGTGTGGATGTAAAATGAGTTATAGTTCCAGATTTATCAGTCAGAGACTGAGACCATTTCCTCCTCCTGTTAGCAGTAAGGTTATTACAGCCACCTCTCACACCCCAAGGTGCACCTGCAGCACCTCTGCTCTGCTCCAGGCCTGTTGGCACTTGACTTCCACAAGGGATCACTCACCCTTACAGGTGGTGTCAAGCAACCCCCAAGCTACCTGTCTAGTGACTGTTGAAGAGGAAAAGGTGATGGATTTCACAGAATACTCTGTGTGACAAGAGATATAATTTGATGGCTTTCTGGTGACAGTATGTGTGTCATAATGCTAAATTCTGGTTTTGAACTGATTGTTGCAAAGTAACTAAAACAAACTTTTCTCTATGTTTTCTTCATCTTTTTTTCTCCTCTGTTTATTGAATTCAAGAGCACACTAAAGGGGAAAAAAAAGATGTTTGAGCTTCTAGCACTACTGAACAGACCAATCACACTTTTCTTTACATGGAGATAATAAAAATGTGCTCAATATACTGCTCAGTTCTTCAGGAAGCCAATAAGTATTAAATTCATAAATGAGGAAACTGAGGCCCAAATCCATTCTTCACTCCAGCTACAATATAAAAGTGCTCTTAAGCAGCATCAGCCACTCAGTTAGCTATTGCTATACTCTGATCCCTCACTGGAATGCCACTGTAACAGGCATACTCTGAACAACATCTTCTGCTGAAACCCTCCCCAAAAAGCCTTAATGCGTCAAAAACCATGTTGCTCTATAGATGTTTTGTTTCAAAATAACTTTTTTCAATAACCCCTAACAGGGGAACACTTTTTCTGCTTTTCTGTCTGGCATCTTGGGAGGCTGTTGGAGGATGGGCTCAAGGCCATGCAAGACTTTCTTGACCGTGTCACCTGTAGCAAAGTTGTGGGAAGGAGAGAGGGATGATTTAATTTTCCATCAGAGCAGGAGGAACATGGCACCAGCTGGTGGCTCCATTCTCCATCAGCAGCACTAAGGTACTGCAGACTGACACCAAAGGCAGTGGCAGGAAGGAGTGATTCCCATCGTGGGCAGATAATGGACAAAGATGAAAGGCAGCAAGATTGGGGATTTTTCACATGAATCTTTAAAATCAGGATCGAACATTGTCTCCTGGGCAGATGGCATCCTGGGCCTCTGCAGGAAATTCTGGCAGCTTTCCTCACCCTTTTTTTTCCCCTTCTTCCCTTTCTGCAAACACCCTTTCATTACTGTACAGAGTATCAGGAATAGACAGCTAAATGCCTGGCTGAATGCAGCACAGCACAGGAGAGGCCAATGAGGATCCATTCAAACCTTGTGGGGGCTCCCATGAGGCTCCCCTCCCTCCCCCTGCAGTAGGGATGCTGCTCTGGTGCTCCTCTGCCTCACACTTGAGAGAGCTTTTCCTTACCCACCCTTATCATAACCTGCTGAGATCTCTTCTCTCTCCTACTCTTAATTAGAGCCACATGTGCCTTCAATGTCCATTAACCAAACTCTGATCTTTCCAAAGCAAAGTTCTCACATTTGTTTAATAGCTCTCTCATTTGTTTTAATAGTCCAGCCATATTCTGCTTAAATTGGAGAGAATCCCTCCATGGCACACGCTGTGCTGAGAGCAATCAATAACCCAACAGGAAGGGAAATGTGGAGTGCATTCACTTTTCTTTAAGGTAGGGAAAAACTGAGCTCAGCTGTTCGGGCAGTGGAGCAGCAGCTTCAGCTACGCTGTGCTGTCAGCACCAACCCATCACCTGTCAGTCACTGACACTTTGGTAGAAGCCATGCTAATTTGTTACACCGTGGGCTGCACCCTGGGAGTCTCATGCAATACTGAGATTTTCACAACCCTGACACATCAGAGTGCAGGACTGCACCGCAGCTCATCATTAAAAATAATTTAAAATGAAGTTTTATCATAGAGGTATGTCTGCTTAGAAAAGGTTCTCTTACCCTTCTTGGAATGGGTTTCCTTCTCCTTCACTTTATCCTGTTCCTCGTCAGTGGCCCTATAGCAGTATTATTTATTGCTTTGGGTCTCAGCTCTTGCACACCCATTCAGTGTGCAGGGTCTGTGGCCAAGCAGAAGCCGGGGTCACACAGCAGATTTGGTCAGGTAATCTCAGTGGGGTTAAGGACATTTCTACAAGACTGAAGTCAGCTTCCCATCTTTCATCCCCAAGTTATGCAACACTTGCTCTAGGACCTATTCCCAGTCCCACATCTCGTTCAAATGATGAGGAGAAGGTTTTGCTGAAAAGTGTTTGCAACTGGATCCAGGGCAAACTAAAGTAGTTCCGGAGATGTAGAGTTCTCACCCCGATTTCAGGAAGGTGTCTCTCTCTGCCCATTTTAGAACATTTTCTGTCCATACCACACAATAATAAGGGTAGATTAACATAGGAAATGATTTCTTCATTTCACAGCCATACAGAAGAGGAGCTTTCCTTTTCTAAGTGCTGGAAGGATGCAGACAATAAAAGTAGCATTCTCCAAGCTCAAAAAATCAAGTGAATTTTAAAAAGAGGGAAAAGCTCGGGCCCTGCAGTCCAGAAAAGATCAGCAAAACAGCACAACTCACAGAATGAACACACTTTGCAGAACTGTATTTCAAACTGTGTTGCAGCTGACATTTTACTAGGATTAACCTTGCCTTTTTTAGAAAAACTTGAAGAGGCTCCACTGTCTTTGTTCTTGATGAACTCTGCACATTGCTGCAGAGCAATGACCACTCTTTTGACATACCAAAGAGCAGAGAAACCCAGGCTTTTCTTTAGTACCTTTCCATTAATTCTTTTGCATAAATGCTAAATAAAATGAGCTTTAAAGGGCTCTTGAAGATGTAGGTGCAGTTGAAGTACAAAAGGAACTATATGTGGTCTTGATTACTCTTTTAGTATATAATGAATATGGATATTGTTATACAACTGCACGTAGGAAATACATTTCATGATTCCTCTCCATGATGTGCAGAGTGAAAAACTGCCTTCTCAGGTAATCTTAGGAATTTGACCACAATACCTTCATGGTCTTACATTTCTGCTTATATTTCTAAATGAGTAGGCTTCACAGATCTGTTGGGGGAGAAGAAAACACTAAAAACCAGACTTCAAAATGCAGCACTATTGACAATTTATACCTAAATGCCTTTGTAACTTGTTTTTTTTTGTGTCATTCTTGCTCACAATGAGCCTAATTGTCAAGTTGAAAAAAAAACATAAAAAACTGATAGAAAAAGCAAAGCTGAAATTGCTCAGGGACTTTTAATACACCAATGCCTCTTATTTAACGAAATGCTCACAGATTTAATGGCAGAGGCTACTAAAATGTCTTCTTTCAACAGACATTGTTCTTTCATTTGATTTTCAGGCTGTCATGTGAAAGGAGTGTTCATAATCCAGCTGATCAGGAGGGGCTCCTTTGAAGGCTATGATCAAGAAAATGGACTTAAGCTACAGCAGCTTTGACAAGACTTCCACAGCATGACAGGCTGCTGTAAGGCTGTGCTTCTAGTGGCTGTAAAGTCCCATGTTGATTTAGCTGCTGAAGAAAAAATTGACTATTAGACCCTCCTATAGCTAGAGCTTAGGTGGCCTAGAGTTCTTTGATGGCATTATTAAGAGACTGACTGAATGGAATACAATACATGTCAAGAATGTCAAACATCCTCCATCTATCATGCTCTGATTTAGCTTTTCAAGATACAAGGCAGAATGACAGGAAAATGGATTTTATTTTCTGTACCAAGTCAATTAGTTTGAGGCAATGAGAGTAAACCATGGGAGATCTACCTTGCACCATCCTAAAGAATTTTTCCATTATATTTCACAAAGATCATCTTGAAAAGAGCTATCAGGTTGGCAGCTGAAATGCCAGTTGTATGTCTTAGATTTGATAAACTGCATTTTTCAGAGTACAGGGAATTGCTTTTTAACCTTAAATTTGGGTTCATCTACGAGGGGTCAACTGTCTGCCAATCTTGCTATTTTCAAGATACTGAGAAACTAAAAGGATTCTGTGTATACTGGCCTTTTAGCAATTTCTGTGGAAGAGGAGAGAGACAGAAGTCTCCTGACATGACATCATGAGTAAACTGGAGAAAGGTATATGAGCTATTAAAACTGTTGTTTCTTCCCAAACCATGAAGAACTTTCAGTTACCATGGGGGAAAACGGGAAGAAACCGTGACATCCTTCCCTCATTCTGTTTTCATTCAAGACATTGGCAAATCTTGCATGTTTGGCATTCAATGCAAAACAATATTTAGAAGGGAATAGAGTATTGTGTGAAATTTTGTGAAAGTTTGTGAACTGAACTAAGTTGCTTTGCAGATGCCAGAACATTTCATATTATTTTTGGTAGTGTAGTTTGCATTTGAGAGTGATTTTGAAATCTCTGGATTCATTTGTTTCTAATAAGAGAGAAAGATGAAGACTGGAAGAAGGGAAGGAAGGAATAAAATTCCAAAATTATCAACACCAAAAAAGTAATTCTGACACATTTCTACATGGCAAAGTTTTCAAGGACCTTGGGAAAGACAAAAAGAATTTCTTTCCAATAAAACTTGGTCCAATAAAACCTGGTCTAATAACACCCAGGTTTATTAGACAGATGCTCTTCTGTGATGGAGTTGGCAAGAGGTCACATTAAAAAAAAAAATCTCAATCAATTATTATGGCAAAGGTGATTTCTTCATTAGGCTCCTGACTTTTGGTTTTCCAGCTGTCTTTTACCAAGAGCACGAGTCATGAAGTTTTATACTTTTTTTTGAAGAGGGAGTAATAGCAGTATGTCAGAGATTAGGAATTTATATCCAAATGCTCTTTCAATAAACTCTTTATTTCTTAGACATAAATGTGAATGAACATTGGATATAAATGTTGACTTTCATTCTACTGTTATTTATAGAGCTGGCTTTTCACCATATCAGGTGTTGAGGGAATCAGTTCACTCTGTCATGCTTGAACCTAACAGCATTGAGAAAACTGCAGCAGAGATTTTAAACAAATGGTCCTTTTTGAGCTTTTTTTTTTTTTTTTTTTTGCTTTTCCACTGAGTTTTGACCTTGGTGTTTCTATCAACACTAGAAGTGAATATCTGAGTTCAACTTGTTTATAAACTTCTCTGAGCAGGTTTGGGATAAACAAGTCATTTTTTAAGATCTCAATTTTAAGAGAACAGCTCCAGCATGGACTTCTGTACATCACAGAAAACCTTTATAAAATGCAATTTTCTACAATGACCCTTCCCAGTCAAACATTTAAAACACTAAAATTGCTGACTTTAATGCAGGTTATCAGCTACATTTAAAAAATGTAGTGACAGTACCAGAAACAAGTTAAGACTCTGCTATTTATGAAAAGTCAGAGAAAAAAAATCCATCTTTAGGTGAAAGAGAAAAGGGAAACATAAAGGTTTTTCCATAAAACTTCCATCTGTTGTAGACCTCACATCAGATTCCCATTGTTATAGTAGAGAATTAATATATGTTGCATGATATTTTTAGAATTCTAAATATATTTTAAAGAGTCTGAAATAATGGGAGAAATTGTTGTAGTTTCAGGGACTGGAAACTGGGGACATGTTTTGCATGTGCTGTGGGTGGTGCAAATCTTGCTAAGATATTTGGAACAATAGCTTGAAGTGAAGGGAGCCAAACTTTGTGCAATCTTATCTCTACTAAAAAAGACCTCGCCACCTAGAATTTCCTGAACCACACACAGGAACTGTCAAGCAGAACAACGTTGATACCAGAGCATCCTAACAATTAAATGACAAATTTCAAAATTTCTCTCTCTGCTTGAGAGGATAACTACACTAACCCAGAAAGCCATTCCTTAGGATACTCCAGCCATTTGTCCCCAGTCTCCAAACCACAGCCACTTTCAAGGCTTTTCTCATGAAGGGATGAATCAATGGATCCCAAGTCACAGAACTGTTTCATTCATGGTTTTATCTCTCTGTTTTTTCCCAACAATTCCTATGAATTCCTCCTTCTCAGTTTTCTATCAGAAACAATATCAACAGATGGTTACTCCTTCCTCATTTGTACTATTTCATTTTGCAATAGCTCTGCAATTTAACACTGATAATCACATCTCAGTGTCTGGCTGGGCAACCTTTATTATCTTGACATCATTTTTACCATCCTTCACTGAAGAATGTATCTTCTTGATGAGACAAAGAGATCAATAGATATTAGCACCACAGTCAATTGCTTTTCTCATGCTGTTGTAAGAAATTGGATTTTTCTCCTCCAGTGCAAATAACTGCAGATATTCAACAGATGTTTAATTAATAAGACCTTCCTCATCATGACATTCTGGGTTAATGCCTACTAAAAGATGAATAAGGGATCCTCAACCCCCTTATGTCCTGCCTCTTCCCGTTCCTCCCTACTAGGCTACACAAGATAAGGTCAAAAAGTGGATTTCTGAAATATACTTCTCCCTGTACAACAAAACTGGGTCCTAAAATGTGTGAGGAACTTGGCAGATTTATTGCCAACTTAAAAAATTTAAATGAGCTCCCTAAACGTATCTTTATGTCGTGATACAAGGATTGCAAAAGCTAACCAAAACTGATTGGTGCTAGACTGAAGAGAAAGTTTCCACATCAATTGGCCACTAAAAGGGTATTCTGTGCATGTTTTGAGAAAGCTAGTACATTACTGTTTGGGTTTGGGTTTGTTTTTTTGTTTTGTTTTGTTTTGTTTTTGTTTGTTTGTTTGTTTGTTTTTTGTTTGTTTGTTTGTTTTGGTTTTTTTGTGTTGGTGTTGTTTTCTATTTGGCATTAATTTTTTGTTTGTTTAGGTTTTTTTGGTTTGATTTTTTTTCCCAGTAGGCTATCTGGAACTGAATATTGCAGATTTGAGTTAATTCTAAATTGGATTATTCCTCTGTTTAATCTTGTTGCCCTATCAAGTCCATAGCATAGCACACTACTGTTAAACTGCTCAGACCTGATGTAATCTTCCCTATGCTGCAGCAGTTGTTAATCTGTAAAGGAAATTCCCTTTGTTCATTTAGTCACTACAGCACAAAGCATCTTCTTTCAAAAGGCTGCCTCCAAAATCTGTAGTGTTCAAGAGAGATGTAAATGGTTGCCTGAAGCATTAGCTTTCATTAAACCTTATAACCCTGGAACAAAGGGACTCAGGAGGAAGCTATTGATAAAAACAGGAAAGACTTTTCTATTACAAATACTGTGCAATGGAGACTGAAAGACACACTCAGTGATTATTCTAGCAAAGTTTAATTTATCTGGAAATAGAAATTATACTAGATAATAAGGGGATACAGAACAAAAGGATGTTCTGATTTAGGCATAGTCAGCACATGATCTAATATAACAGAAAACTGGAGATTTGTTTTCTAACATCCTGGATTATTACTTCTTTAGTGCAATGAGGTGACTACATGAGAAATAAATGGATTTCTACCTGATACAAGGCACTTCAAAAGGAAAAGCCTGATATAAAGTCCCCTAGAACCCAGGGACAGGCAGAAGGACAACTTCAGACAGCTTTCTAGATCTCAGACTCACCTTTCCTAAAATGCTTACAAATGGAACTCATGGAGCCTAGATCCATGATTTTTGTAAGAAAATCCTTGAAATGGTATTTGTCAGTCCTCAGTACTGAGTCTTAAAGCTGCATATGTCAGCAGATAGGCAGAGGCCAAAGTGGGTTAGAAGGTGTTGGTATGTCCTGTGGTTTACCCATGTTTCTGAAAGAAAATAAAATGGAGTAACAACATGCCAGGGTGGGGTTACCCATAGCAGTACTTGAATTACTCAGTTCTAATACACCTGGAGTCCCCTGCAAATACTGTTTTTATGTGTGACAATAAGAGTAGCTGTGATGGTTTAATCACGTTCTATATTTTATTTGACTGGAAGAATATAAAGCAAACCAGGCCCATCTTTAAATTACAAAGATAGTTTATTAATACACACAAAAACAACAAGAAAAGGGAAAAAAGACAACAACAACAACAAATGAAACTTCTAAAACATCTTTCTTTCTCTTTCTAAGTTTTTTACCTTTCTTCACTCAACATAAAAAGACATGACTTGCAACTTCAGCCAGTTTTACCATTTTAAAAATAACCTTTTATCAGTTCTTTTAGGAAAGGAGTCTCTCTGGGTTCTATATAGACATACCATACCCATTAGCAGTTCTCTCAACACTGCACATAGGCCATATTTGCTTACTGGGGTACTGTTTAAGGATGCCTCCTCTAGTATGACACAAAGATTCTCTTTTTTCTATTTCCAAAATCATCTCAAGACCCAAAAACAAATCTCCTCTTTCTTTAGGAGCAAAAAAAAAAGCTTCATATCACTTTTAACTAGAACCTTACATCCCCCCAAAAGCATTTATATGTTACAGGAAACAAAACCAGTTCAGTCTTTATAGTTTACCAGAAATGTCCAGCCAAAATTAGGCCACTCCTTGTCCTTTTGCCTTAAAGTCCTTTTCACTCTTCCCTTACCGACTGTAGCTTCATGCCGTGTCTTTCCATAGTTCCTTCGCTATAACTGTTCTTCTTCCGGAGAAAGATGATGTTTAGGAAAATCCATCTGCTCACAACAAAAGGTTAAACTTTTCGGGCTGTCGGGCTGCCCACGTGGCTCTGCGGCGGGAAACTGAGTCGTTTAGAAGCCGTGCGCTGGTTTCTTCGGCTTGAAAAGAATAGCAAGGGCGAAGGGGCACTCCGTCCGAGCTCTCTCTCTCTCTCTCCATGCTGTCCGCCTCTCCGCGAGACAGCGGCTCCTAAAGCTCCGGCCCGGCCCGGCCCGGCTCCAGCAACATCGGGGCCTGGCCCGGCCCGCCCGGCCCGCCGCAGCCGCCCCAGGGTGGGGGGGGCACCGAGGCCGGCCGGCCCGGCCCGGCCCGCCGCAGCCGCCCCGGGGTGGGGGGGGCACCGAGGCCGGCCGGCCCGGCCCGGCCCGCCGCAGCCGCCCCGGGGTGGGGGGGGGGCACCGAGGCCAGCCAGCCCCGGCGGCCCCCCGTCCTTAGTCTGCCACCCCGCAAGACAAAGAGACCGCTCCTCCCCCCCACCCAGCCTTTTTAAGCATTCCGCCAAAAGTCGCAGCTTGTCTTCTACTGGATAAATTGCTTGTCAATCAAAAAAACTGACCCCGATTGGAACAAAATCAGGCTTTTCCTAGCCTATGACAGTAGCCCACTTAGGTGAAACTACACAGGAGCATCAGAGTCTGGAAATTCAGGTCTAGATAACAGGAAGCAGCAGATGTAATCTCTAAGGTAAACAGAACATTATACTTAGCAGAAACAAAACAATAGTTGTCAGAGAGAATGAAGAGAAATTGATAATCTGAGAAACAGTTTTTGAATTATTTATCGCTGAAGAAACTTTTTTTTGCAAGATCAGCTTCGAAGAAGAGACATAATGGATGGTTTGGAGAAATCCAAGATATTTTATAAATACAGGCTCAAGCATTTGATCTACTATTCTTATACACATAAATCATGTGAAAGAAAGAAAGATGAAAGAAAAAGGATGGAGATCAACACAACTGTCTTTGCCAGCACCTTTTTTACAGAAATTTTCCTGGCTGCAGGATATTATTCCCCATAGGGACAGCATCCACTGTGTAAGGTAGCAAGGGGAAAAAAACAACTAATTGAATCAGATGAGTTTACTGCTCTCCCATGCCAAGGTCTACAGTCAGAACCTGGTGTGAAAACCTCACACACACTGACATGCACTGATAACTCATTGGTAATTCACTGGTAGCTGAAGAGGCCTCAGAAGGAGCTTCTTTCAGCTGGTGCACACATGGTCATTCATTTAACTAAACATCAGCCCAACAGAAGCTCTGGAAGGAAACCCAGAGCTATAGATTAAAACTGAATCAAAGCCCACAGCACTATGTTCAACCACATTGAAAACCCAACACTGAGTTTGTCAAAAGTGTTGATGAAATATTGTTGCCATATGTTCTTCAAGAATATTTTCTATCCAGATCTTCAGACAAATTGCAGTCTAACTCTTAACTCTTAATTTTTGTTTGAGAACACAGAACCAGGAAAACATATTACTGGACAGATCTGGTTGTTTATTGCTTGGAATCTCTCCTCAAAAATAGCAACAAGGAAGTTGAACCAATATTTTATATTGTTTTTCTCAGAAAGAAAAAGTTTTTAAAAAATTTAAAAGAAGCATTTTTTAAAAGAAGTATTTTATTTTAAGACTGGTCAGTCTACAGTTTACAGGCAATGCACAGTTCAGGTACTACATAATTAAATCTTTATTTATAGACTGTTTTATGTCCTGAGATGGTTTGAAATTGGTTTGTTGCAATCTGGCACAGCCACCAAAACAAGTGCAGTATTATTAATATCTCACAGCCTATCAAGCTTTCCATCTCCCAGAAGCCTGAATAATCTTACTCATGCTGAATATTATCCAGCACATTAACACACTTCTATTTCCACACAAATTGTAGCTACTGTTTTGCGGCCATAAACCTGCTGGGTTGTGAAATGCATTCTAATGGTATTACACCTCCAGAGGAAGAATGAATTTTTAAAAATAATAAAGAAAAATATTTCTAACTAGTTATAAAGCCTGGGGTTGTTTTTTGTTTTGTTTCGTGTGTGTATGTGTGCTAGCAAGGCTGCAAAAATTACTGTGGAAAATTCTATGCTTTATCTCATTCCTTCAAGATGACATATATGTTTTGTAACAGCCCAAGATGGTTAACCATGATGTACATATTCCAGAAGTATTTACTAATTATCTGATATAAATTTGGTTGATGGATGTAATAGATCTGCTCTCAAACTTTGGCCTATCTTCCCTGGCAGAATGCTACATGGGTTTTCCAAAATTCCCTGGAAATTTAAGAGATTAGAATGGATAGTACCTACTCCCTGAAAGAGCAGTTGCTAAGGGCAGAGATCTGCAGTGTGGATCTGCAGAGACAAAAGTGCACAAGAGAAGATAACCGTGAAGAACAGAATGAGCTTCAAGCCAGAAGAAATGTATAAACACATTTCATTATCTGATGCTGCAGAAAAGAAGCTAAAGATCAGAAATGCTGATATACAAACCAAATAACCTTAACCCTCTGAACTTTCCAGGTGTAAAGTGAGCAGATAAGAAAAAATCAGGTGTAAAGGTCCAAGAAATTCACATGGGAGTAGAAGCAAAGGATTATTCTGTATGAATTGGAGCATAGATCAAAACACATTTTTTGTCCCTTTCTCAGAAATGCTTTGGTAAAATATCTGTCTTTATCTTCTAACAGTTCTGGGAAAAAAAATCTGCAGAAATTCTTAACATGAAGTCAGTTGTGCTCATTGTGATACTTCTTTCTGGTTCTAAAGAATAATGGAGTTATGTCAGACAAAATTAAGTAAGCTTAGATCAAGAGGAGGTTGTATAAATTTAGCTTTTCCATGTCCTGTAATTTCCCAGGTGTTGAAGAAATCTGAATTTAAAAAAACCAATTAATTTTAAACATTTTTATTTATTTGAAAACCATAAATGGAAGTTGGAAGGTTGGTCAATCTGCTCTTGGAAATAGGTCTTTTCCATGTAGTTTTTATTGGGTTACATCTGCCTTTTCACTTGGCCACTCTATAGTTATATATGGAATTTCATAACTGACAAAATATACTGCTTAATAAGAGGTGAACTGTTTGAAGCCAGGAATGTTTCTTCTAGCTTCTCTGTAGGAATCATCCCTGGCTTTTTCCCTAGGGAAAAATGATGAGAAGGTCCATGATTTGGGAGCTCTATTATTTGCTCTTCCCCCAAAAGATATTTCTATGCTTTATACTCACCATGTTGGAAGTGTATTAACCATTCCTCTGAGGTGAAAATTAATGGCTGTATGTTACTTTGCTTTAATCTGTAGTGTAGTGAGCCCCAAAAGAAAGGACAGGCAAAAATTATAGAGAAAATCACTCTGCAACTTCTTCCTCATGATATGAAGGAAGTTCTTTGTATCCATTTGTGGTATAACTTGCGTAGTTGTACAACTAATAGATTTTCAGAATTTATTCCACAATGAGGAGGTTCATCACCTCATCTACCATATCTTCTGTTTTCATATAGGCCAAGTGTCTGACCAGCAAGCTCTTTCTCCAATTCTCCCTGCTCCTGTATTACAAGATTTCCATATTCCAGAGAAGTTCTGAATGGGTGTAAAAATACATCTGCCTGGAAGGCATAAGAGAATGACTGAGATCTATTACCTGTTCTAATTTAAAGAATAGTCTGAAATATCCAAATTAGACCTATACATAGTCTGTGCAGCCTTGTACAGCCATTTATTCCCTTGCTCCTCCTCTCTCTCACATCTTACATCAATAATGAACAAAATGTACTAGTTGAGGAAATATTTGTCTCTCATCATAAAACCAGCCTGATAGATCTTAAAATAGATTCATTCTTTAATATACTTCTGGAGGTTTTGATTTGAGAAAAATATATTATTAATATTAATAATTAATATTTAATTAACCAAATTTTGCACATGATTCATATTTTGGATTTAAGCCACTTTTAGCTATTTATCAAAGTTCAAGCTGCATCAAATTTTAGCAGTGTCTGTGTATCTTGTGATAAAACATGCACCCCCTGACAGTGATCAATCTCATCCTAATAAAATTACTGAAGGAAAGTGGGAAGATTAACCTTCTGAAGTTATTTATTTCATTTCACTGGCTAGAAATGGACTCTAGATTCCAAAATATCTTATATCTAGGCATAGATATATTTTTAGCTTGCATGTCTTCCATCTTAATCCCAAATAACATCAACCTGTTGTAGCAAGTCCAGAGGAAGCCACCAATTAGAAGGATGGAGAACCTCTCCAATGAGGAAGGGCCAAAAGAATTGGAATTGTTCAGCCTGGAGAAGAAAAGTGACCTAATTCAGCCTCCCAGTACCTGAAGGGAGCTTAAAAGAAAGATTGAGAGAGATTATTTACGAGAGTCTGTAGTAACACAACACAGGGGATTGGATTCAAACTAAAAGAGAGTAGGTTTAGATGGCATGTTATGAAGAAATTTCTTTACTGTGAAGGTGGGGAGACCCTGGAACAGGTTGTCCAGAAAAGTGGATATCACATCCTTGGAAGTGTTCAAGGCCAGGTTGGATAAGGGTTTGAGCAACTTGGTCTAGTGAAAGGTGTCCCTGCCTATGGCAGGGGGGTTGATGCTTTCCTGGGCTCCAAAAATTCTATCTGGGAGCTAAGGCTGTGTGACAACTGTGTGGAGAGAGGGAGCAAAGAGACTGTATGGAGAGAGGGAGCAGCTGCTTCAGCTACATGTTGGCATGTCTGATCTGGGATCATCGATGCCAGCTCCTGGCCCTGCACAGCACCATTCCCAAGAACACAACCTGGGCCTGAGAGCACTGTCCAAATGCTTCCTGAACTCTGCCAGCTGTGGTGCTGTGACCACTGCCCTGGGGAGCCTGTTCCAGTGCTCAAACAGCCTCTGAGCGAAAGAACCTTTTTCTGTGGTCCAACCTAAACCACCCCTGACACAACTTTGTGCCATTCCCTCAGGTCCTGTCACTGCCCACCAGAGAGGAGAGATATGTTTATTTTTAACAGAGAAATGAGGTTTCAAAACTCTGTGCTGTTCCAGACCACTCAAATTATGCAAACAAAACATGACATGTTAACAATATTGCATGCTGAAGTATAACATTGCCCTTTCTCAAGGAATGAGTTACTTAGCTGCACAGGAAATCTCAATGACTCTGAATGATGCAAATGTTGGGTTCTCATCCCCTGTGCAATGCAGACTTCACTCCAGTTATTAAAATCTGCTGTGGAGGGAAAATATATTTTCAATAGATAGATGAACTGTCCATAACAGCCCTAAGGGAGAGTTGTCTGAACGTCAGCGATGCTTGTTCTGCTTAACCAGCTAAAATACGTGCTCTGGTTGCTAAAATATGCCAGTGTGTAAGTGACATGCACTCCTCCATTACAGAGACTGACAAAATAGATCTTTGTTGCATGATCATTCCCTTGAGACTTCTCTTTTTACTGCAGAGGGGGATTCTGTCAGCAAAGTTTATTTCTTCTTAAACAGTTTCCTTTCCACAACGGATCAACAATTCTCCCACTGATTGTAAAGGGCTTCAGATCACACTTGGACATTCTGAAGGAATTTTCATTGTGTGTAAGTTTTGCAGGATGATTGCCATAAGTGATATTTGAGAACATAATCCCAAAATCATGTTGGCTTTTGGGGTGAGACATACATGATCTGTAAAACTGAGGTATCTCATCTAAAACCTAGGTGTCTCATTTTAGCAGTTTATTTACAGGGAAATGATATAAAAGTTTTAGACCACAAACCTGTGGTGGGATTCCTCTAAGACAGACATGGTTCAGATTGGGATTCAGATTCTGATAGTTTCAGACAACTAAATTTAATAATCTGAATTTCACCCTAAAAGTACTCTTTAACTTCTAGATATTTCAAGATACTTGAGATGAATCTTGCCTTTTGTCACAAAATAATATCCAATTTATGAGAGAGTATTTGCTACTCATGAGAAATGATAATAACATGCTGGGATAATTGATTACCTCTTAATTTAGAAGTGAGGAAAAAGGGAAACAATACAAAGAAAAACTCAGTCTTTTGACCACGAGGTCCCTTCTATGATGTCCAGGAATTCTGATTGCAACTGCTTGTAGATGTCCAATGGGATTTCCAGGAAACATTTCAACTCATGTCTTCTAAATTGTTATTATCCATGAGTTAAAGAAAAGTTTTCTAAATTCTGTTGGGGGTTATAACACAAGGATCTGGAAATCAGTATGATGAAGTAACACTTCATCTTCCTGTAAAGACTTTACAGAACCATTTTAGACATAAGGGAGGATCACATGTGAAAAATAAAGATTGTAACAGGTCAACGGAATAGCAAATCTAAAACAACTGACAGGAATATTTATTTAACAAAATCCTCATCCTCCCCTGAAATGTCTTCACTGTCATCACCTCCATTCCAGCAAGATTTTAAAGCAGCACAATAATTCCTGCAATAGGAGCCAACCTCAGAACCAGTCTCTTATAAGTGAAATTCACTCTTCCTCTCCTATGCTCTTTCCTGGATGCCTGCAGAGGAAAGCTGGAAAATTAGGCTATACTTCTAACAGCCCAACAACCAAAGAAACAGAAGATACCTTACGCTGTGAAGCCTAGAGGGATATCTGGGAGACTAATTCAAAGAGTCTCCTTCACTTGTTGCCTTGTTTGCTCTATGTAAGGCCTATAAGCCTCTAAGATGATTTCATTTTCTTGCCTGCTGAAAAGGAAGCTGCCAGCAGTTGATTAATAGGAAATATGAGGCTCAAGAGTATATTTAAAATTCCAGACACTCTGCCCACTTCTGAAAGTAGACAACACTGTGGTAAACAAGGATCTCTGATGGGAAATCATCTGAAAGGGTTCAGAGGCAAGACCTATGCAGATCAAATGTTCAGCTCCAGCATCCTCTTCCAGGAGACAGGAAGACATTAATTCAGCAATGATGGTTTTAAACATTTTCATTGGGGAGGGTGTGGAATCGCATGTAGTGTCTTGCTGATAGTCACACAAATGCCAAGACTTAAGGCAATACGGAATTTAACTCCTGAATTCACATTACAGGAGTTCAATTCCTCTTCGTGTTAGTGAAGTAAAAGGTTTTGCAGTATGTGTCAAAGGATCTGGCCTGTTTCCACATATAGCCCTGTTATTAGAGTTTTAACCTTCCCAGTGGATGATGGCAGAGGAGGCCAAAATATGTCAGATGAGGTTTGGCTTTAACAGCAACAGTAATTGATTTTACATTCGTAATTGTCATTTGATTGGCTGAATAGTCAGCACAGGTTGTAGTCTTTAAGGAGTGGAAATGCCACCCCACTGAAGTGCAGAATACTGAAAAGGTCAAAGAAAACGAGAATTCCCCCTTTAATTCATGAAGAAAGAGACATTAGAGCCCAGGGAGCCCACACACATGACAAGGGTTATAATGAGAAAAGAAAATGGAAAACAGATAATCCATTTTTATGAAAAAGATCCTAAGGAGACTTTAAAAGGGCAAATGTCCCATATTTATCCCTCTTGTGAGTGTCGCCACATTGAGCATGCAGACAATCATTGCTAGGGGAAAAAAAAGCACCATATTTTCTGTAAAAGAAAATATATATCCCATATATCTCTGTGCTTACGTAGACAGAAAACACTGAGATGTGATATTTTTAAACAGAAAAAGACACAGTGGGAAAGATGTAATGAAAAGAAAGGGGTGTGGGTTTGTTTTAAAAATTCATACATTTCCTGCAGAATTCAGGAACAAAGAGCTGTCAACTGTTCTTATGCAACTGGAAAGACTGAGGTAGAGAAGATGATTGTGGAAGAAATTTTTTTTCCCTAAAATGTTCCAGATAAAGATGTTTGGACAAAATAAATATTTTCTGCCTTTTTTCCTTTAATTTCAGGAACTCTTCTTTCGTATAGTTTACTTACTACATTACCAAACTTATGCATATGCATTTATCTGCTGTGCAATAAATCAAATACATAATGTGTACCTCTCATGTTACTTAATTCTGTATATCATTGTGTGTAGGTTAAGGTTTCCTAGAGAAGTCTGCTTTGGTCTGTACAAGATACACAGATAAATTAACTTTTCTTCTCCACTTTCTTCATAAATATGCATATACACATATGTGTGTGTTAGTATTTGTATGCAAATATATCTGTAAGACTTTTCATTTAATCATCCACATTCATGCACACAAGCACAAAAAAAAAGGAGACAGATATACATACATATACATAAAAGGAAAAGAAAAGCATCATAGAAAGACATCCTATAATCTTCCCATTTCCTTGAGCTCTTCCCCCAAAGCAATTACCCAGTGTATACCTTCAAACATATGCTAGTTTTGTGAACAGTTGTTTTTAAAATTATTTGGACTTTTGCTGCTAAAGCTGAAATCCAATACTCTGGAACATTCTGCTTTGACAGCTTTTAAACCAAAAAGTCAGCTCTATGATAAGCACTTCTGTCTTCCTCTCCCTCTTAAGCTTTTTCATACAGTTTTTCATTTACCTATTTGCTGTTATATTCAAGCCTATAAACTCCACACAGAAACACTGAGCATTCGGTGGGATTACAAGTAGATGTGAGATACAAAAACATGCTTGAAAGAAGAAAAATAGGACAGCATCCCTTTGCTTTAGATTAGTCTACAGTGCTATTCCTTTGTATCTGAAAGTGTCCAGGAAAGTGATACATACACAAAGAAAAAAAATGTTCTTTTTCAAGATAGGATGCAGAACTACTGTGAAATAACATGAGCAAATTTTTTCTGTTTTCCCCATTTTGCTGTGTGTGAAGTGCTGCATTTGTTTAGCAGCCTGCACTTACAGAAAGAATGTACTGTTATCTAACTGTTCCAAAGAGATTTGAAATAATATTGTACTTTCAGAGAAAATAAAGAACTATATCAGTTTCATAACAGATCAAAAACTGGGAGAAATTCTGGAAGCATTTATACGACCTCTGAGGCTACTAAGCCAGACACGCAATTTTGAAGGTTTTGTGGAATCCCTAATTTGAGAACAGATTATGACGATGCTCGGAGACCTGAGATAGAACATCCCAACTCAATCTTAAAAGAAAAGCAATCCTGTTATTTCCCAGAATGTAGTGAAGAGAAGATTACGTATTTAGAAGAGAAAAGTTGTGGCTGAATTTTTGAGAACATGGGTGCACAGAAGTATCAGAGGCAAAATAAAAGTAAAACTTGAGGAGTCTGAAGACAGGCAAGAGGTGGAGAAGAGCACATGGCCTGTAGGGGAAACTGGCAGATGTTGGTGATGTCCAAACATCTCACAGGACTGTCAGATCTGCAAGATGCAAACCCATTCTCCAAAGGGCTGCAGAGAAGAAAGGACAGAAATTATCCATGAAGAAGTATAATACATGTGTTTTATAGAACACAATGCCTCTGTTTGCAACACTAACAGCTACTTTAGAGAACATTTCCTGGAAGGACTTGCTTGAGTGGCTACACACTGTGACTGTGCTATTACTTTAAATATCGGGAATGTTTCTTTCTAATTATAAGTTTAAAACCTGCACAAATCACTGTGATAGATGAAGATATAGTTAAATAAGTATGTGAAAAGAAAGCTGGTCAGGTGGAACACAGGTAAAAGTCAGATTATGTCATGGAAAGACTATTTCTACAGTGAATACTCAGAGCTAGGTGCAAAAATCAATGTCTTAGAAAGGGAAATTTGCAAGTGTAAGGAAATGCAAGATCTGTCTGATACTAGTAGCTTGATTCAGTTACCCAAGCAAAGGGATCTAACATCCCCTGAAACATCTAACAAGATAAAATACCTTATTATGTCTACCTACCTGGCTGGCAGATTCAGCACAGGAGCTATGGGACATCTCTGGGACACCTACAGGGTCTTTTGAGTGACAGTCAGAGGACAGGTTGACACAGTGAGTTCTGCTATTTTCTCCTGCTGACAATATGAGCTTATGTCACCTTCTATGAAAAAGCAGAAGCCTGTGGTATAGACCAATCAACAGTTCTCTGCTGACAAGTGAGGATGTGTGAGCCAGGTGTGTTAGCAGTGACTTCATTTTCCAAATGATTAGCACTGAAGACCACTTAAGTGTAACTAGTACACTTTCTGTGTATTTCTGATATTTCTGTGGAGTTGACACAAAAAACATGATCAACAGGGAAAATTTATGGATTAGCAGCAGAAGTGAGCTGTGAAAAGCAGGCACCCTAAATCTGAGCAGGCACTTCCATGTTGTGCCACAAACTGCTCTTGGTTCCTCTGAGGAAAATGTCAGGGCATGATGGAACAAGCAAAACTAGAGTAGCAACCTTGAAACAGCTAACTTTAAACTGTCTGACTTCTAAAATATTGTTCAATACAAAGCTTAGAAACAGCCTAGTTGGTATCAACCCAAAGCTCACAACAAAGGTACTGCAAATGCCTGCAAGGAGATTTAATGAAACAGAAAATGTACCATGATAAGGAACTCTATTTGTATAAGCCTTTGCAGCCAAAAAGTAAAGGACATTTGTAACAGTAAAACATGGGTTCAATGGCTTCTGATGTAGTTGCTGTTATGAGTTAATTACTGCAGAAATTCAGAGCTGTAGTTGAAGTAGCAATTACTGGCAGCAGGAGGAAATAAAAGAATAACTGGGCCTGCAGGTCCTCAAATGAGGAACCACCAGATCCTAAAATACCAGTAGGCAAGACTGACCTGCACAATGAAGATAACAAAACTCTTCAGTGAAATCCAAGGTGTAGACTGAAAACAGCATTACCTGCCCTTAATTTGCCCTTATGGCACAAAAGTTATTTTGGGCATTCTGGTGATGTTCTGTGTATGTATTTCTATAAATACATCTATATTTTGAAAAGTATAAACATGTTTATTTAAATAATAACCTCCTTAGCAATTAGTATCTAGCTAAACAAGCACGTGTGCACTCTTTTTTTTTTTTTTTTTAAATTTCAATTTGTACTAGACTTCTTCCTTGAATGCACCATATAGCTCCAAGCACATAAGTGCTATTAAGAGCCTGTTCAGTGTCATTCAGCAGTTCAAAACAGGATACAGCTGTGATTACTATCTTGTCACTATTTTTTGCTCACTGATTATTTTATTTGAATCCTCAGATAACCCTTTAAAATTAATTCATTTTTCCCCCATTTCTACAATCACTGAATAGATAAGGTGACATTTTGTTAACAGCTGTATTTCTTGGTAAAAGGCATGTTTCAGCAGAGCTCAGATTGTGCATTGTAACACTGTGGTTCTTAAATGTCTATATTTTTTAAACCTGTCTCAAATTTAGGTGTTTTCACCTTTTAATGCTGTCAAAGATATCATAATATCACAGAACTCATAAACTTTAATTTAATATCAGGGAAAAGTTTAATTTATAATGTAACAAAATAGTAATTTATCCTTGTAAACCAGTCACTTATTTACTCTGAAATGGTTGGCTTAAATTTTTTCTCTATAATACTGCACAAAAGAAACATTTGCAAAGACAAAGATATGCCTCTAAAACAAAAATTCATCCCTACACTGAAAAAATTATAAAGGATCTCTACACAACTGTGTGTCCTAAAATTATGTGCCTTTCATAAGCTTATTATTATGCATATATCCTTCCTTCAAGTTCAGCAGTATACACCAATTACAGAGCAGAACAAAACAAATCTCTGTTGGTGCCTAAACTGAGAGTGCAAATCGGTTGTCTTGAGTGATGAATGAGAGCATGAAAACAGCCCTGGTAAGGTCTGATCCCTTAAAAATGATACCATGATGATATATGCTCAACACTTTGCAAAGGCAGATCTCAGAGCAGATTCCACCTGGGATCAATAGCATTGTCCCTGTTTATGGAGGTGGAAATTGGGGTCCTTGATGGTGGCTTCCTGCCAGACAAACAAAATTCAGTCACTGAATCCCAGTCAGGAAAACACAGCTTCTCCTTATGCAGTTCCATAGAAGTTTTGTGGGACCAAGATTAGGCTTCAAAATTATTGAATGGCACAAGTGGCATTGCAAAGGGATTTTAGGAGGTCTACTAGTGCTACTTCAGCAGCTGCAAACTCTGTTTATGTGTCCATCCAAGAAGATTATCCACATCCATCATAAAGGGGAGACCCCTGACCAGAAGATCTTGTACTCTGAGTGCACAGAATGGGGCAGTAGCAAAGCATTATTAAGCTTGCAATAACTGATTTGAACACTAACCATAGTGCACTCATATTCAAGTCAATTTTAAGCATCTTTTTTGAAAGGCATGATGACAGAGGTCATGTTAGAATTTCCTTCTCCAATTATATTTATAAGAGACCTCGTTGCTTGCTTTCTGAGTAAAAAAACGAAATAATATTTACATCTTGAAATATTACCTTGGTTGAATAATTTCTGACCCCAAAATTTAAGGTGATAAATTTAATAGACCACCTTTATTTATGAATGTCTGAGTGTTTTGCATGCTGAAAATTAAAGATTACATTCATTTCCCACAAAACAGTTAAAACAAATATTTTCTGTCAGAAAATGGCTTCTCCCAACTTCAATTAAACTTCAGAATGACTTTCATGCATCAGAGACTGCACTGAAAAGATCAGTCAGTTCTATCCTCTCCACAGCAGCTTTGTATTGCCACATATGGCCAACACTGATTCTTCAAGCACTGCAGAGAATTTCCCTACATTTTTCAATTTTCTGGCAATTGCACCTTTAACTGACAGTGAAATTATTATGGCTTTTGCTGTCATCTTAACTTTATTCGAAGTACTTAATATATCCCAATTTACTCAGTGTTAAAAAATCTTGTCTAATTTTGTCTTTACACTAACAGATTACTTCCCACATGCTCTTCAGTAAAACAGTCCACACAGTTATTTATTTTCTATAGCTTTGTTATTGTAAAAAACACAGTCTGGATTTAAAGTTTTGTGTGCAAATCTCTTGATTAATTGAACAGTAACAGTCTTCATTGACTGGATTATCAGCTGTGTCAAGGCTTGAATCCATCTGGATATGACTTTGGTGTTAACATAAAGTTTAAATTCAAAATTATGAACTCTGAAGTAAATTTTACCAAAACTAAGCAGCAGTCTTGTTGCAAACTAAGAGTGTCCATGCACTACACCGTTTGGAAATGGTTAATCACATACAAAAGGCTTTTCAGACAGAACCAGCAAGAACAGAATTTCTCTCTTGAGACATTTATTCCTACAGTCCTTCACTTCCCAAAGAAAAGCAATCAGTCAGTGACCCTGAAGTATTTTATCGTGGATGGCAGATCAAACACTTGTTCACCTCTGTTGTGCTAAGGGTTAGTCATACAACAACACAGGTGATGATATGTTTGCTCTTCAGTCACCTCTTTAAGAATATCTTCAAAAGGCTGAATGGTGATAATTCTCAGGGACATGAAGAATGGCTGTAATAAGTGGTTATTGAGCAAGTCCTGTTCTTAACTCCACTTTTCTAACCCAGAGCGGACTGAAGTCCTGAGAACTTACGTCAGTGAAGGACAAACACTGCTGTGTTTACTGCACTAAATTCAACTGATGCACAGTTGTTCAATTCCTGCTGTTAGAACAGATCTCCCTCGTGAGTCTGGGCAAACTCTAATAGGTCTTTGCTACAGTCTCTCCTCTAACAATACTTATTCACTTTTTCTTTCTTTTTTTCTTTTTTCTTTGTTGTTGTTGTTGTTCTTTCTTTAAGCCCAGAGCAGGAGGAAGCCTAGCAGTCTCCCAAAAATGTTGAGTAAATGCAGAGTGGGCAGCCCACAGTGCGTTCTACAGCTCCACATCTCACCACAGAGAATCCTAAAGTTGCTTTTCCTAAAGCCACGTTGCCATTTTCAGCCTGGCGGGCAGGTGATTTCAGGCTGGGAGAGACACAGGCTGGCTGGCTTTGTGCCCTTCTGTTCAGCACCCAGAAGCGGAATACTGCTCGATTGAGCCTCTAGGTTCCTTAACGGGACAAACAGCAGCAATTAGCATCCAGGAAATAAAAATGAATACAGCTGAGAGCTTCAATCATAGAATGGTTTGGGTTTGGAAGGACCTTAAAGATCGCCTAATCCAACCTGCTTGGCGTGGGCAGAAATACCTTCCAGTAGAGCTCAGAGCCGCAAGAGCTCACAGCCGCATCCAACCTGTCCTTGAGTACTTCCAGGACGGGGCATCACCTCGGTGCACACAGTGCAGTAGGCGCAGGGGGGGCAGAGAAGGCGCCGGGACGTGAGGGGACGGCAGCGGCCGGGGAGACGCCGCTTCCCGCCCGCATTCCCGAGCGGAGCCGCGCGGCTGCCGCCGCTCCCGCCGCCGCCGGGCGGCGCCCGCGCCCCTCGCCATGGCGGCGCGCTCCCGGCCGGGCCCGCCGCGGCTCCGGATACACGCGATGGGCCCCGGGGAACACCCCGGGCACACGGGGACCCTGGGGCACACCGCGGGCACACGGGGACCCTGGGGGACACCCCGGGCACACGAGGACCCTGGGGGACACCCCGGGCACACGGGGACCCTGGGGGACACCCCGGGCACCGCCCCTGCCCCGCCACACCGCTGCGCCCCGCCGTGTGCCAGGGCGCTTCGGCAAAGCCCGCGGCCAGCTGCGCGCTGCCCTCAAGCCCGGACAAGCTGGGGGAAAGTGTCCCTGGAAAGCCTCTAAGGGAGTTCAGTTTTTTAAAAAATAAAATCATTGGAAACGAAACCAAAAATCCCTACCGTCGAAATATTCTGTTTGGGTGGTTTTAAAATGAAAATCCAGGCCTGCCCTGGGGTGCCTCGGGCATCAGGGATGCCAGCTGGTCAAAGGACCTGATTGTCCATTTCTGCTCTGCACTGGTGCAGCCTCTCCTGTGTGCAGTTTTGAACATCTCAATATAAGAGGGATATAAAGCCATTAGAGAGCTCATCCAAAAGAGAGCTACAAAGATGATGAAGGGTCTAAACCAGAAGCCCTATGAGGAGCGGCTGAGCCCACTTGGTTTGTTTGGCCTGGAGGAGACTGAGGGGAGATCTCATTGTGGTCTGCCTCTCATGAAGGGAAGAGGAGGGACAGGCACCGATCTCTTCTCTCTGGTGAACAGGGACAGGACTCGAAGAAATGGCCTGAAGGGTGTCAGGTTTAGGCTGGATATCAGGAGAAGATTCTTCACCCAGAGGGTGGTTGGGCACTGGCATACAGTCCCCAGGGATGTGCTCACAACGCTGGCCTGACAGAGTTCAAGAAGTGTTTGGACAATGCTCTTGGCAATGTGGTGTGATATTTAAGATTGTCTTGTACAGCACCAGGAGTTGGACTTGATGATCTTTGTGGCTTCCTTCCAGCTCAGGATATTCTATGAATCCCTGATCTTCAAATTTATATTTAAGAAAATAATTTTAATTTTCATGGAAGAAATGTCATCATATGTGCCAATAATTAATGTGAGAGATGAATAAGCAAAAATCAAAGAAGGGAAAATGATTATCCATTACACACTACAGAATGATTTTGGTGTGTGCACGTTCCATGCTTGCCTAATGGAAAGTTTGTTAATATGAGCAGCTGGGATATAAGGCTCCCTCCCACCTCAAGCACTGCTGAAGGCTGGGAAGGATGCTGTGAACAAAGCCAGCAAGTAATTGCAGTCCCATAATCAGAACTGATAAGAACTAAGTACAAACTATTAGGAAGTACAGTCATTCTCCTTCAAACCCCGGCTCTTTTGATTTGGAGTGCTTGGGCACCAATGTGCAAGGTCAACTTTTCAATGATGCTTTCCTTTTGTTCGTCTGAAGACAAAAGCACGGCCCCTTGGGAGTGATATTCTGAGCTAAACTGTCTCTCCTGACAATATTAATAACAGTCTCCGAAATGTCATTTGATGCTCACCGAAATTGTAAGCAAATATTAAGCTGAAACATTTACCTGATCTTTCATTCATCTGTTCCATGGAAATGTCAGTGGTGAAATGCTAATGGAATGTGACAAAATACTTAAGCCAGAAAACTCATGAGGCAAATTAAGGCTATTTGACTTTTCCCAACCACTCTTAATAGCTACTGAGGCACTGGCAGAGCCAGAGGAAGATTGTGTGTTGCTCCAGGGACATCAGAGTGTGGTCTATTGAAAATAGCTTTAGGATTCCTGTCTGACCTCAGGTTTCCAGCCTCCTTTGCGAGACAGTATGAAAAGTAAAGCTTCTTAAAGGGAAGAAAATTGAAACAAGTACTGGGGACATTTTGTAAATTATCTGTAAATCTTGCTTATGGCTCCTATGGTCGTTCCCAACTTCCACAGTCATTTAAAAGTAGGAGAAACAGCTTCAGTTTGTGAGATGAACTTCAGATAACAGGCATTGCAAAATCTCCCTCAGCTACTTTACTTCCACGGTCTCCCCTGGGTATTTTTTTCAGGTGTATAACAGATCTCCTTCCACATCTAACATTAAATACAGGTGTATTTCAAAGAAATAACAAATTTCAGTTAAATTTGTCCTAAATTAGAGTCCAATCCATTGCTTCTGCTCTGACAGAGAACTGGAAGTACACCATCCATCCCCAAATATTCACGTATTGTAAAAGCAAACATGAAAAAAGAAAAAAACACTTTCCCCACAGCATTAAATTTTGAAAGGAATAATTCTGAAAGATGTCCACAAGAAGCAGAAACAGACTCAAAGATAAAAGCCAACACTGTGTGCATCCATACCAGGTACAGAAGAGGTGGATCAGAGGCAACCAAACATTTATCTCTTGCAATGAAACAGAATATAAATGAAACTTGGCATCAGTCTGAAAGGATAGCTTGAAGATAATCTATTCAAAGAGAAAAAAATACCCCAAAACCTACAACAAAAAATCCACAGCAGAAACAGATGAGGTTGTGTGTGGGAAAGAAGGAAAACTCCACTTTGGAGTCTGGTACAATTTGTAAAAACCATTAGTTACAAAATGAGATAACTTGAAAGATGGGAACTAGCAGTAGATTCCGCTAAATCTGCACCTGGAAACACAAGTAAGGACCTCCAAACACACAAGAAAATGGCCTTTATCTGTATCTCTAAATATTTTATTGAAGTAATAATGAGAAAAAATATTTCAGCATCATTGACATCAAGAACAAATAATCATAGCTGAGAACAAATATTTGTGGGTATTGACGTGGTCATGAGATTTGTAAAGGATAGAGATTATTCACACACAAAAATAAACTTCTAAAAACCTTATATTATTTAGCTTAAGAAGGAAACAACCACAGGTTTCTTATCTACCAGTTAATTGCATCTGCAGAGTTCTTCTTGATGCAAGCAACTTTTTTTTTTTTTTTTTTTAACCTCCTCTGACTTTGGAACAAGATTCCTTATCAGTCCCCAGTGCATTTCCCCAAGGTGTAGCACAGAGGTAATTAAAAGGCTATACAATTAAAAAGGGATAGCACCTAAATCACTACACTGAAACCATTTCTCATGCAGAGCCTGCTTTACAGAACTCCACAAATGTAACTTCATTCTAATCCACATCTTATTCCCATCTGTAGTGTGTCAGGGAGAGAGATTTTTGTCCCCATAAAATTCTCAAGTACAAGGAGCTAGAGAAATTATGAAAGCTGCTTTTACTTGCATTTTCTTTCAGGTCACCCTAATCAAGTTCCCATTTTTCTCTGATTAAATTATTTGAAGATTAAGCACGGCTGTTTGTCTACAGATTTGTTATGGATCTGTAGAAATCAATAAGGCTTCGTCCATTGATTTAAAGGGGCTTTCAATCAGAACTTTTAAGGGCCAGATTTTAATCCAACTAAACATAAACCAAAGCTCTGACGATTTCAGTGAGGTCAGAATTTTGCCTCAGTCACCCTTGCAGTGACTGGTCCTGTCACTGGGCAGTATCAAAAAGAGCCTGGCTCCACCCTCCTTGCTCACTCCCATTTGTTATTTATATACACTATAGGATCCCCCTTGAGGCGTCTCTTCTTCCAGCTAAACAGTCCAGCTCTCTCAGCCTTTCCTTATTGTAGGCGAGATGTTCTACACCTTTAATCAGCCCTTCCTTTAATTGTCTATGCACTTATGGAAGCCCTTCCTGTCTCTTATATTGCTGGCCAGATTAATTTGGTTTGGGCTTTAACTTTGCTAACTTCATCCTTGCTTCCACCCCAGTATGCTTCCTTTTGTGTGTGACTTTGGGCAAGGAGACAATCCTATTTCCAGACAGATTTTACAGGTTGTGCAGGTGAATAATTGGATTGCATCCATTTGTACCACAACTTAGTTTAGAATTCTGTGTGTTTGAAACACCACCACAACCACTCTTAAAATATTAAGTAATTTGAAAACCTGTCAGGTGTTAGCATGAACGTGTTAGCATGAACGACTGCAAAGCACAGGCAAATTCTTCTTGGGAATGTGATGTGTGGTTTCCTGTAATACCAAAATCACCTGACAACTCCTTCTGTGACATCTCAGGTTTGATCAAGACAAGCACAAAACACCAGATACAAACTGCATCCTTCATGCAGACCCTTCAGAGTGGTGATTCAAGGACCTTCTTCAGGACCTGAATGTGTGCATATTTGCCTTCTACCTTGGGAGATGCTAAGAGCTGGTTTTCTTTTATGTTTCACTCTGTGTTCCTGAAGCAGGTGGTGTGAAGAGTTTATTGTTTTAAAGCTGCACCCACATGAATTAGGCAGCATGAAATATGAAGAAATGGGGTTTGTCGCTGTGCTTACTAAGAAAAATCAACTCTTACAGGCCTTCAGCAGAGGATATTGCCATAAAGAATTTAATTAAATATGTTTCTTTTCCAGTTATTTATGAGTTAATATATAAAATAATCATATAATAATCACAATAGAGGCCCAGTGGTTTTTTAAAGGACATTTAAATTTTTAAAAAGAATTCTTTATAAAATATAATTTCCAGTACTACTTGCACTATGCTTCTGAAGTTCACTGTTCAATTTCTAACATCCACAGTCAAGGCATTTTGTTAAATGGGACTGTTACGCACAGACACAAGGGTAATTATTTTAAGTTTTTAGGAATAACTTGCATTGTTTAAAGTATCAATTTTTCCTATCAAGACAAGAGATGAAATTAATAACATTATAGGCAGTTAAGGAAGAACTGCTCATAGAGATAGTGAGAGAAGAAGCACTAGCTAATGAAATTATCACAATTATTATGAAGGAATTGATCACCAGGAGAAAAGAGTGATGTAGGAAAATGTTATTGTGGCAGGTGCATGCCCAGTACAATGAAACAAACAAACAAAAACCCAAACAAACAAAAACAGGGAATACCCAGCCACACTATTTTGCATTACGGAAATTTTGCTTATATGAGCCAAATGAGGTCTGGGAATGAAAGCCCACTACAGACTAAAGTGGAGTTTCTACCATCCAAGGGAAGTCCAGAACCTAATGTAATTCTTAAATCTGATTTACCCAGTTTCTCTTTCTTCTTGGGAATGTGATGTGTGGTTTCCTGTAAAACCAAAACCACCTGACAACTCCTTCTGTGACATCTCAGGTTAGATCAAGACAAGCACAAAACACCAGATACAAACTGCATCCTTCATGCAGACCCTTCAGACTGATGATTCAAGGACCTTCTTCAGGACCTGAATGTGTGCATGTTTAGGGCAATCATGTTTCCCTCATTTCTCACATGGACATGAATTCCTCCAGTCAAAAACCAGCCCACAACAGAAACACTGATTGTCAAAAGATAGTTCAAAATTTGTGCCTGCAAGACAAAAGCTGTTTTCCCATCTCCAGGAAATCATCACTTGTATTGAGCAACACCATTTAAAATATTTACTTGCTTCCTTTTATTTATTCACTGTAGTTTCTACTTCTTATTTTATTTGAAATAAAAAAGTTTCTTGAAAGTTTTAGGTCTCTTTTAAAGATATCTTTCCAAGTCCATATCAAAAAGAGTACAATTAAATCACTCTGAAAAATGGAAGGGGTTTTAGCAATAAATCATTGAGATTGGAAAGCTAAGGGAAAAGACCTTTACTGCTTATTTACATTTTCCTAAGAATCAATCTTTAAATTGCAATGAATCTTTTCATTATAAGGGCTGGGCAGGTGTAGCACATCAAAGAAGACATATTTATATTCCCCTCTGAATTTGGTTTTCAGTCCCTGGCTATCTTCCAGTGCAAACAGCATCTGCATCCGTAATGTGTATAACCCAGCAGTTATTCATTAATAATTTTTAGCAATCACATTTCTGACAATTCTTCCAGCTATGGCACAATGTAGGTTTATAACATATGGCAGTGTCTGGCCTCGGTCTGACTTTTGAGTTCATATTGGCATCACCTTGTGTTGACTCCCAATCTACTTATCAAGGAGCAGAAATACTCTCTGGTTATATCTCTTCTGGGAGGCAGGCATGTATCAGAAATTAAATTCAGGCTATGCTGTTCTAAGGTGTATATGATATTAAAAAATTGATGATAATGATAGATGATAAACTATAAACATCTCCAGAATTAAAAACCTTGTACTGGGTTGAAAAAATAAGAGGTGAAAACTGTATGCCAACTAATAGATGCACTCAGACTGTTCTTGTTCCTTGCTTATTGTGTCTCTTGTCTCTGTGTGAACTGCGGTTTCTCCTTTCCTTCTCCTATCTGAGCAAACCACCATGGTGCTTTGCATCTGTAAAATCAGAGAAGACTTCCTGTTTTGAACTATTTCTAATTCTCTTTGACTTTGCTATTTTTCAAGGAATTTAATTACATCCAGTAAGCAACAAAGGTTTAAGGAAGCAAGAAACTGTGGATGTCTTTGATGCACAATTAATGATTCCCCGTAGAACACATTTGAGCTCATGAAAGGATTTCAAACCTGAGTGACCAAACAGATGACTAACAAAGCCAATTCTTAGAAACTGGGTCTACAAGCAGAGGTGCGTGGAAAGGACAGAGTGGAAAAAGCTGCACTATAGCTCTGCAAGCCCCATGTGCAGAATGGGTAGTTGATCACTGCTACTATCATTAAAGCAATGTTTACAAAAGGTGATGGTAAACCTAAATAATTGAGAATAAGGATGAAATACTCAAAATGTATATTGCACTGAGAGAAATAAGGGAAGAAAAGGAAAAGAATAATGCCCTGGAGCTGACAGAAAAGAAAGAATATATGAGGAATGGAGCCCTAGGTTTAAATATCCTGTTGCCCTTCTATTAATTATAGTCATGTTCATATAGAAGTTCTTGTATTCTCACTGAGTGACTGAAATCAGAACATGCATTGAAATCTTCCACCTAAAGATGCTCATACTGACATTCTTCAGAAAATAAAAAGCTATGAAGTTGAAAGAGTGTGAAGAAAACGTTAGATGTGTGAATTTCTCATCTTTCACTTGGATTTTATAAAAAAAACCGCTACATTGTCTGGGACAATAAAAGCAAGGGAAGGCTTGAAAAACAAGCCACACATTGGGTCGATAAAACTCTCATAAAGTGTTATCTTTATGACTACTAGGAGCTTAGGAATTGTCATACTGGACCAGGTGAATATTTTTTTCTCAGCCAGTAGCACTTTTCATGTATTCCAAAGAGAGATAAAAGAAGGCCCATGAGGAAAATTCCTTGATAACATTTTCCATTAGTGGTTGTCTTACAGCCATCTTAGGTCATTTAGTTCTCGTTATCCACGATTGTCCAGAACTTGTTCGAACTCTGCTATTTTGGACAATGGTTTCCATGGGTTTGTTCTTCCCTGTGAGAAAAGTATAAACATGCTTAGAACATTTAGATTTCCACTGTCTGTAATTTGAAGTCTCCTGCTTTTTGAATAGTAGTAGTTAATAATGGGCTGAAAACTAGAGGTGGAATGAAGTTGAATTTAAAGTAGCAAACTAGGATTTGATTCTCCTGGCACATCTGGAGGCTGTGGGTTTTGGGGGGTTTGTTTTGTTTTATTTTGTTTTGTTTTTTCTGGCCTTTGTTAAGTATTTAAATTTCTCTGTGACTAAATATTTAAACATCCACATGTTTATTTTCATTACCTTTTCCTATCTATTAATTCCCTGATTCTGATGCAACAATTACTCAAGGATTTTCTCCATTCATCTTGTATATTCATATTTAATTTTTGTGTCATTCTCTTGCAGAGTAGATGAAAGAGTTTCCTAGTCAGGAATTCATCAGCATAATATTCATCTCAGGAGTGAACAATATCACAAACTTAAGGAAAAACTGGTCTCTCTGGTGAGCAGTGACAGGACCTGAGGAAATGGCATGAAGTGGTGTCAGGGGAGGTTTGAGTTGGATATTAGGAAAAGGCTCTTCACGCAGAGTTTCGACATTGGAAGAGGGCTCCCAGGGGAGCAGTCGTGGCATCAAGCCTGACAGAGTCCAAGGAGCCTTTGGACAATGGTCTCAGACCTATGGAATTAATTCTGGGGCCATCCTGTGCAGGACCATGAGATGCATTTGATGATCCTCGTAGGTTCCTTCCAACTCAGGATATTCTATGAGTCTAAAATTATTGCAAATGCAGTGGTGTCTTGCCTCAGTGAAACCCACCAGTAAAGTCTGCAAAACTTAAAAGTGGCACCTCACCTATTCTGAACCAAATGCATTCCACAAGTCTTCTACCTGGCTGTTTTCATGAATGTCTCATTTTATGAGCTATGCAGAAACAGAAAATCACTCAGCATTCCCTGTGCATCATCCCATCCCATTCATGGTTCCATAGTCACTCTCATATACCATCTCTCCTTCCAGAACAAAATACCTAAGCTGCCTTTCACATTTTCTCATTAAAATTTCTCTTTTCTAGACCTTCCAGGAAGGTACACCTGGCCTAGTTTCCTTTAGCAGAAACTATGTGGCTTGTATTATGTGTGTGTTTTAAGGATGACCTGTCTCCTATGGGACTATGCCTTGTTTTCTAGGGCTGTCAGAATTCTGTGAAAGTAATTCTTAGCTGGAATCATCCATCAAATGTGTTTTCCCCTCAGTTTAGCAATTTAAAGTTGTTGACGTTTGTGGCACTTAAAGAGCTCTGGTGGCTTTCAATCCCTCATTAAACAAGTGTTTGTTCTTTACTCTTTATGAATCTGAGTAATGCATGTATAATAATAATAATAATAATAATAATAATAATAATAATAATAATAATATTATGTTGCTTTAATTCATACTAAGTAACATGAAAGAATTTTGGTTTAGTTGTTTATTTGTTTGATGGGTTTTTGCTAACTGAAAGGGGTTGAACACAATAAATGCCTGCCAGAACCAGGCTGCTGAAGTGTGTTTGAGGTGGAATCATTCAGATGTTGAATGAAGAAGATTTGTCTTACTCTAGACAACTAAAGGGTCCCTAACTGAAGAATACAGTAACTTAAAAAGTCTTATTAGGGCAAGCATACCGTCATGTTAGGTGTCAGGAAAAGCAGGAAGAAGGCTGCCCTAAGAAGAGATAAGTCAGGAGCTATGGATGTCCTGATCGAGAGGGCACAGTTCTGCAGCATCTGGATGATGCAGAACTGGTGACAGCCAGGAGCTTTTTGGAGCAGTTAGGGGAAGCTGGGAAAGCCCAGCCTCCACGTGAAAGCAGCAGAGAACTGTGTCCTCTGGAGGAAAAAAAAGGGGGAAATGAGTATTTAGGGTAAGTGCCTGCAGCTGCAGTCTGTTGTGTTGCTAGATGAAGAAGCAGCTGGGGTCATAGAAGGTGTCACTCAGCACAGACAGCTGGGTCCCCCCCAGTGCCACCAGCTGTTCCTGGTGTCCCCACTGCTAAAGGGGACCTCAGCACAAGCCTTCCCCAGGAGGCTGTGGCTGAGAGACAGTCCCTGGGGCACCTGCAGCCCTGGAAATGTAATAAACCTTTTGCATCAACTTGTGGTTTGCTGTGCTATTTATCTTTTCCCTCCCCCCTTTATTTTGATTTGCTTTCTTATCTGAAGAGTTATCTTGGAAAGATTAACTTAGAGACCGCTTTGCTTAAATTGTGATAATGATCACAGAGAGAGCACTCACTATTTTGATGACAAAAATGCATCAAAAACAGCACTCAGCACAAAATATACATGACCTATTCTGAGTGGATTCTAGCCAGCCTGAATTGCCTGTGAAATATTCCATAGTCAAGTATTTATAGGTATTGCTTTTGTATGCTTTAAAAACAAAACTGTAGATCAGGAGTAATTTGGACTTAATTAAAGTGCATAACCAAAACTGGTGGAAAAGTTCCGTCAGCCTTTTATAGTCATTATCTACCTTAGGGGAAAAGAGACAACTTACATGATTGTAAAGCATTTCAAGTGGCCTGTGCTCTGCATCTCAGTGACACTGATATCAAGCCCTTTCAGATTTGAGCCTCTCAAGATTGGAATCAAATTTTGCAATTTCTTTTTAGATGTTAATCAGTAGCTATAGTTGGACATTTAGGATTAAATAATTGCACTGTGCACATTGTAACCTTGGCTAATCTTTCGTTTTAAGGAAAAAAGAGGGCAATCCCAAGATGAATGGGTTGTCTGGACAAAGCCACATGGAGTGCAGTCAGCAGAACTGAACAGTAGCAGTGGGAGACTGACCACCAATGCTTTGGCCACCTATTTAACCCAGACCCCAGACTCAAGTAGAAGGAGGAACTGCATATGTGGACTAGCAAGAGGTATAACTAGCAAACAGGTTTGAGTATTAAGTAATGAAGAAGTTATGCAGTTTGTAACCAGTGAATGCTAATGCCTTTGTTTTTTAAAATGTTTAAATAGGTGTAAAATTTTGATGGTTGGGGAGCCAGCTTTTTGTGTGTAACCTGGCTCCCTACTTTGTGCAATCTAGAATAAAAAATAGAAATGCCTTGTCTCAGTGTGTGAATTGGTGCTGCCCACCAGGTAACAAGCTGGTTCAGCTTGTTACCCGGGAGAACAGCACTACCTGAATAACTGAATCATTTCACTTTGAGGAGCTGATTGCTTTTAACAAAGCCTTCAAAAGCTAAAAATCTTCTCTGCCCCTCCCAAGCCAGGCTCTTCTCTGCAGGCTGTCCTGCATTTCCAGAGCAGCTCAAAACTCTCTCCTCATCAGGGGAGTCCTGGTTTGAAATGAGGCTTGTCTGTTCCAGCAGAACTCTTGCAGGAGTTTCAGTTGTAGGGATGGAGAATCCCAAAAGATAAGGGGCTACTGTGTATGTCTCAAATGCTGATGTCTGGATGGTTGTGGAGCCAGCCAAGGATTGCAGGTAATAATGAACAAGGGTTGTTGGTAATAACCAAGGATTGCTGGTAATAACACGCTGTAGGAAAGAACAAGGTGTGGCTGGAGAAGAGGGCCATGTGGAGATAGAGTAGCACTTTTCTGAGACAAACATCCCTGTTCTAGTTCCTGGAGATAAGCACAACACAGTACAGTACAAATACAGGAACGAGGCCAAGAAGTGGGCATGGACTGTAGGGGAAAACAAAACACCAAAGACCCCCAAAGGCCTCCGACCCATTTCCAGAAAGGACTGGAAGAACGAACTGTGCATGAGAACTAATTTGTATAGAAAGGAAGAAATCTGTCTTCAGGACAGGGGAAACTTATCTATAAAAATTTGACTTTTACTAAAAAATAAACACCCCTCTCAACTACAAATAGCACTTGCAATACTTCTAACAGGATGGCTGGCTGCAGTAGACTGACTGCATATTACAGGCTAGGAAGGGGCAGCTATACCTATACTCTCTGAAGGAGCACAGGGTGGATATAATGACTGCAATAAACACTTGCTGCCCTTTGAGGGTAACAGGGCTGCTGTCTTGCTTGAGCACAGCTGCAGAGACAAAGAAATGAATGTACCTAAAGTGCCAAGCAAACTCCATATTATTTTATTATACCTGGGGAGAGGATCTCAAACTAATTGTTCTGCTTTGCAGCTTATTTTGGTTGGTTCGAAGCTGGTTCAATCTAAAAAGAAAGGTCTGTCCCACAAAAATAGAAAGAGATGTATTTTAGGAGTTATGAAATATGCAAGCATATAAAACTTGTATTGCCATTTGCCCTCAGTAGAATTCACCTTTACACTCTCTAAAAATGAGACTCTTTTTTCTGGTTTGGGGCATAATCCTGATGAAATCACAAATGTAAAGAGCATTTTGTAGCAAAAGTGTTTGGGCTACTGCACTCCTCCCAGATCAATCCTTCTGATATTTTGAAAGGCCTCACAGATATGGTAGCCCCAGAAAAAATACTAGAATAAATGTTATCACAAAATCCTGGACAGTCTTAGCATGAACACTGATGAATTGAACCAAACCCTCTCAGGAAAACCTTTTCTACTTGATTTCCCAGAACTGATGTGATAATTGATAGAATAAAATCTGAGAGCATACATTACTGAAGGAAGAAAACATGCTCATGACTTCTCACCCTGAGCCCCGGGTTGCCCCAAAATCATTCCTTCAAAAAAGTAATATGGATGAGAAATTAAACAGCCCCTTAGCATGCCCTGTGAGCTCATATGTAGCTGTTTTCCCAAACAGAAGAAAATGAGGCAGAAATATTTACATGTGGAGACCATTTAGTAGTGGCTTCTCCAGACACTGGTAAGAAATCAGTCAGCAAGCACACATCTTCCAATTTCCAGTTTTGTCTCTTCCATAAATTTGTGGTTCAATGCATCTTCTTCAGGTTAAACACTCTTTAATTTAAAGGATATTAAATGTCAGACTGGCAAGGGATTTTAAGTAAGATATTGTCAAGGGTGAGGTGATAAATCAGATTTTACAACTTGAGGCACAGAAGCCATGTTTGATCAATACAGTCTCTTGCTTCTATGGATAAGGATAATTCATGGTGTCAAGTGGACAGTGTTCATCACAGCAAACAGTCCCTGGATCACTTGAACACTTAAGAGGAAGAGATTGTGGCAGCTGCAGCTGAGAGTCAGGAGACACACATCTCTCTACCAGTTCTGCCACAGACAGTAGCCAGCACCATAATAATTCCAATCAGTAAAAATTCAGTAAAACACAAATAGCTAAGCAGGCAGAATGACCTCAGTGGACACCTGGTAGAATGCAGGACTAAGGGCGCGACACACTCCTTCTGTGAATGTATCCCATGGTTTGACACCCTGAGGCTTGCCATACACCCATGTAAGTGTGACAAGAGCATCTGGTGTCTGCTAGCAGAATGTTTTCTTAATGGGAAAACCAAAGAAAATATTCCTTCCCTAAGGTATTTAGTATCTGACCACTTCTTTGCCAAGCATCAGTTCATTCTTGTGCTTTACTCAGCCTGTCATCTCTTCTGAAGTACCTACCTGACCATGGAGTCAGGGAGTGGTTGTCATGAAGTCAGCCATCTCTGTCTATACAGATATGTTTTATTTAGATATTAATCAAGACAGAAAATAAGGACAAGCAACACATACAGCTCTCTAGGGCAAGTAATAAAGAAAGAAAGTGCAATCCAAATACAACTCTACAGGTAGAGTTGGGTTACAAAATGTTTTTGGAGAACCCAAAGTTGTGGGGGTTTTTTGCAACAACAATTTCTGTCCAAATAGGACAGAAATTAATCTCCTGTATCTTTTTCATCTATCCAGAAACAGCCAACTACTGCTTTTGCTGGTGCGATAATCACAGAAGATTCTGAGTTGGAAGCAACCAACAAGGATCATCAAGTCCAATTTTTAGTGGAATGGCCCATACATGGATTTAACCCACTACCTTGATGTTGTTAGCATCATGCTCTGACCAGCTGAGCTAATCTCAGGAGACTGGGAGATGACAGCTTCTGCTGGTGAGCAGTGACCTTGTGATCAGCAGTGGCTGCTGTGGTCACTCCTACCGGGCTGGCATCTGTCGTATCCCCTGTTCCCTTCCTCCTCATCTGCTCCCTTTGTAGAATCATATTTGACTGAAGTGGCTGCACGTCCTTCCTTGCATTTAAGGGCACAAAGGAAAGTATTGCTCCTGATACAAGAGAATAATAGGAAGATTCTTGAACAGGATGGTTGCAAAAAAGGCAGGAGAGGAAGACAGGCTGCTGCCGTGGGGGAGTGAAGGTGCTGGGAAATTTCAATAACTGGCACCTAATTTAGCTGCTGGACAGTTCTGTCTAAAGAGAGAAGGACAAAAGAAGTGAAAACCTTCTGCTCTACTGAGAAGGTGAAGATTGGGGAGGAGAGGGCTGAAGTTTCTTTAGCCATTTTGCAGAGAAAGGATAAAGCTTTGGGCACATGGGCTTGAGGTCAGATCCTGCCTTTGCAGTTTCCCAGACTGCAGTGGATCACACTGAACAAACTGCAAAAACTGACTCCATTATAATGTAAATGGCACTTATAAATAGGAATGCATTAAAGCCTCTCAAGCTCAGTTTTTCCAATTCTTCAACTCCATGAGCTGCTCCGTCTTATGGAGGAATTCCTGTGGGTAGCTCATCTAAGTGCAGCGTTTATACAGTGAACTAAACGATTGGTTTAAATCACTTGGGCGCCATGTCATTTATTTTAGGATAGGTTTAAATCAGACTGAAGTTCTATAAACCTAATTAAGAAAAAACAAAACCTTCTCCATTGCAGATTTGCATTAGAATGCATAATGAGCTAAAGGCAAGTTCAGAAACAGTATTTACATGCTCTCATTGAAGCCTAGGCAGAAATTAAGTTCCTAAAGTATTCATTGTTAAATTACCTCAAGCAATCTATAAAAACACAGTTTGATGATAAAACAAACAAAACATTTTTCTTAGCCACCAAGATCTCTAGATTTATGTTGCAAGTGTTGAAAAAAATGGCCCTTGAAGGCACCACAAGTTGTTCTGTAGTCAGAACTTTGTAAAAAAACCAAAATTAACAAAAACTCCCAAACCACACCGCCTTACACATTGTCACAATGCTTTTCATCTAGGAGCACATTAAAGCAGGTCTTCCCAGGGATTCCATTTTTCTAACCATGAAAGACATTGATATCTGAAGCAGAATGTTACCTCTCCCTAGAAAACCTGGTTCTACAATGTCACAGCTCCAACACCACTATTTCTATTACATTTCTAGCAATTCTGTTCCTAAAAACACCTTAGTAATGAACACATCATAAGCTCAATGTTTAATCATAGGGGATCATCACACTTAAAACTGAGCCATGCAGTTGGTTTTGGTTCCAATCTGAAATACAGTATTTTTAAACTGACCAAATTTTAATAGCTGGCTTTTGAGACTAGTGGGAGAAGGACTCAAAAACCTTACTGAACTCAGCATCTGACACTTAGAGTGAGACTCAGATGAAGTCACACACATTTAAGTGTCTCTCTGTAGTTGTTCAAGTGTGATTTAAGTGCTTGGGATCTCGTTACAGATAAGGATCTCTTAGTACGATGAGTGGAGCCTGTTAAGAAATGTAACTGGCCAAATATATCTAATTTAGAGAAAATGGAGTCGTTCTTTTAACCTTCTTGACGTTTTAAAGACTTCAAAATCAGCCATCTGCCTAAGGGATCTTCTGCAAAAACTCCTCATGGTATCATGGTATCTGAAATATTTTCACAGTCTTTGAAAATGTTATAGGGACCTATGGAAGTCCACACCTTTTAGAGCAGCAGCTGTAAGAAATATCCTAGGACACCTCAAATGTCACAAAATCTCTGTGTTTGCTATTTGAGGCAGTACCTCAATAGCATAAAAGATCAGATGCAATTAATATCTATGCTCCTAATCTTTTTCTGTACTCCTAAATTTTTGTGCAAACATTTAGTTGGGAGCTAGCTGGGAGTGAGAGAATGTGCAGATGTACAAAACAAGATTTTTGAAAGAAGAAAGTATATTTTCCAAATATTTTCCAAAGAATATTATATAAATATTGTAATTGCAACAATGTCTAGGAGCCTTCAATAGCATGAAGACATGAGAAATTTTGTTGTGTGGTGTTTATCACCTTACATTGTATTAATGCAGTAGGTTGCCCATACCTACAGTTTCCTGCAGTTATTTGTGGAACTAAGGGTTCCATCTTCTCATATCCTGTATTAAAATTTAAATCTTGATAAAAATATTCTAACTTGGATATTTTAAAATATCTAAACAGAAATTTAGAACATGCAGCATAAAGTCAGTTTGCTGGGATGAAATAAAAAGTGCATCATATATTTAGCCATATTTGAATTTTTTCCCAATACAGTGAATAAAGGAATGTTTTGCTAAATTAGGAAAACAGGAAATCAAAGGATGAACTTTCTAAGTACAAAAATCCAGAAGAAAAACCCTCCTTAGAATTGCTGCTCTAAAGAGATTTACTACTTCATTTATGAAAGACTTGAAGCTACCTCTTTCCCCTTGGGCATGTTGGAAAGGTTTGTGACCTTGGAGTTGGATTTTTCATCTGCTGGCCAAGATTCAAGCTTATGCAAGTAGTTTAGTCTTGGTACCTCTATCATCTGAAGTCTTTATAGGTGGAGATTTGCTTTTTTGCGTAATGGCTTTATCTCTTATGTACTTTGCTGTAAGGTGAAATTGCTAGCAGTGTGCTTTTGAGGGGAATAGGAGAAGTATGTTTTTGTTTTTAAAAACCTATTTGCATAATAAAGAGTGCTTTTACATTTGGTTTTGTTTTAACTGCATCTGTTACCCTCTGTTCTCTAGTACTCACCAGAAGAATCATTCATTCACCAATACATTGTGTAATTGTGGTTATTTTAGGAACAACAGAGCTGGTAAACAAAACAATCTTTTTTCCCTGCCAAATGTATGTTGTTTCCACAAATTTCAATTAAAGTAATCAGTTTTTAAGGGGTTTTGTAAAAGACAGTAATTAAGGTAAATATTTTCCAGCACCTGGGAACAACCTTCTTTTGTGTTTGGTATTATGTGTTATTGTTCTGTACCAACAAACAACATTTGTGTGGTTTGCTGCAACCTTGATCTGAAAGTGAGATGGTTTCTTCAGTGGTGGCTCAGTTCAAGGTGATACAATTCTACCTACCAAATCCATACCAGGACTCTTGGACTTACTCCATGGACAGTTCACAGCAGTGAAGACCCTAATGACTGGGAATGGGCACAGGTAAGAACCCTTCATAAAAGAAGACTCCACTCTGGATCAGCAATTTTGATTTTGAATACTGTCATTTTGTAAGACTACAGTTTTCTCTGAAGTTATGATATTGCTGATACATGTAAAGCTTAACACAGGCTTTAACTCTTGTGTTTGCCTCTCTTGCTGCCAGAGCTGAACCAATAACTGCAAATTCCAGGGATTTCCCAGTGTAACATTGGATCCATATGTGACTGTGGAGGCTCCCACTGGGGTACCAAGGAGTGCTCACGATGCTGCCCTCTGACATTGAACAGTGCAGGCAGAAAGGTCACAGAAGCTGAAAATCCTTGCACTGTGTGACTTAACTTTTTCCTCCACACAGCATGGCTTCATGGTGCAAGATTGGCAGCTAACTGCATCCATACCAGACATAGCCTAGCTGCAAAAATCAAGCAGTTTGCCCAGGTTCACCACTATGCTAGGAGACTCATCCATACTTACCAATATCAGCACTGACATCTGTGAGAATACATTTATTTCCACCTATTAATTGTGTATTGACAGGAAGATGAAGGAGACAGAAGCAATCTTTTTATTTGAGATGAAGGGAAAATAAACTAGGCACATATTTTAGGAGGAATTATATTATTTTATGCATCTTTTTAATGTATTTGAAATGTGAAAGTAGATCAAGGACTACATTTTTTTTTTGAAAGCACTGTGGCAAGAACAATAACAATGAAATCACTCCTTATAAATGAACTCACCTGTCAATGGGCCAGATTATGAGCTCAATTACATTGATATGAATCTGTAATACCTCCACAGAAAGCAATTAATCTTCTTGTTATTCTCACTATTTTAATTGCAAATAGAATCTGCTGCGACATGCCCAAACATCTGAATTTGATGACCTTCAAGATCTTGCACAGACCTTGAAAACATCAAACTCAAAGCTATTTATCCACACTGGTGTTAGTAACCCTAAGACAATTAGAAATAGCCACAAAATTCTGAGAACAAAGCTGAAGACATCAGAATAACAAGAGGTGCTTCTCTCTGTTCTCCCAAATTCATACAATTTTATAGGCTTATACTGTCAGGTAAGAGCCTTTAGAGTTCCTTATTAGAGAGGAACTCTAGAGAATCTTAGAGAAGATTTTCTAATGGAAGTCACAGAAAGTCTCTGACCCAGATCTTCCTTGCCAGTGCTCATTGAAGAAGGTCTGTGAGGAGCATGGGATGTCCAGCTGACAAGAGAAGAGTACCTAAGAGAATCACCATTAATCATGCTGGTAATGATTGTTGCAGAACATTTGATGAGGATGCTAAAAGCAGGGAAGCTAGTTGAAAACTGCTGGAGGAAAATGAGAGTTTCCTGATGAGCAGTTGAGATATCTATTCAGGAATATCCAGATAACAGGAGGAAATTGGAAAAATCGGAAATCTTGAAATGCCATAAAAATTGTGTATTATCATCGAAGAGACACATTAGAGTGAGTCATTGAACTGCAACGTTTACACAAAGGGAATATCTGAGGGAAATTTAATATGTATTTTTTTTCTACATATTAAAAGAGTTTATTTTTGCTCTCATTCATGAAGAAGTGAGAGCAAAATGTAAAAGACGTATTTCTGAGTAAATGTAAAAGGAGAAAAACATATGTATGGAGTGTGCTGCAGATTGCCTAATAAGAGGGAAATATTGGAAGATTTTAAGCAATTGCCGAAAAAAGCTATGCAGGATGGTAATGAAGAACCTGAATTACATATATTTTTTGAAAAATAATATTATAGAAGAGAAATATGTCTTTAAAAATTTATTAAGACCAACCTTTCCTTTAGAAGATGAAAGAAGTTATTGAAGAATCATTCTTGATTTAATTCTGACAGGCAGAGAAGAGCTGCTTAAGTATTTGGTATGAAAGTATGAGATAAGAGTCACTATCAGCTGAGTAAAAAACATCCTCACACCAGACTTAGGTTCATTGGTACGCTATGAAGATATTTTAGGTATATCTGTATAACTCCTATATAACTATAAGGTGGTTCCTGGTCAGTTCAGTATTTCCTTTAATGACTTAGCTAAAGGAATAAAAAATAGATGTATTGATTTTTAGGTTTTTTTAATAATTTTTGGATGCACCTTCCATGGTCGGCATCTCCTATCTGTGGATGATTACTATCTCACACCCGTTGTCTGACTACAGGCTCTCAGAAGCTCCAGAATCCCCGACCCGCTGTTCCCAATGCAGAAGGCAATTTCCAAATTAAAAGATGTAATCTACAGATTTACATATAATTAATACATTCTTTATCCCTTTTAATATCCTTTTTCTTTTTGGTTATCTCCTTCAGTCAGGCGATGTGCACTCTTTAGTTGATTACTTTATGTTAAACTTGTACAGAAACTTTGTTCCTAGATGCACTGCAGCTCAGGTTCCACATCTTAAAATGGGAAAACTTGCAGTCTGTGCATAATCCTTGATAAAATATGGAGGTGTGTTGTGCAGATCTTGGGCTGCAGACATTGGTATGTTGTGTATGTGCCTCCCGCTGATGCTATCAATGTCTCAGATGCAGCAATTGCCCTGCTGAAATAGTCAATCTTCATCACTTTCTGACCTGCCTAGCTTTGTCCTAAACAATGTGTAACTGTTCGGGTTTTTTTTTTACTTTGGTGTGAGACCAACATACATTTTTACACATCCCAAGTGGTCTCCCATCACAGGATAATCACCCAGATGAAACAGATCCATCACTTTGGCATGTAAGGCGGCTGACACAGGTTCTCAGCACACATGCGTAAGATTAAGGAATTAGAGACTTTAAAGTTATGCTTGGTTTGGAAATCATAATTTTCTTAAACAGGTACTAAATATTCTCAAAATATGCAGTATCAGGAGAAGCATCATGTAAGAGTAGATATCTCCTAGCTGGCAGCTACCGACAAGGCACTTATTCCCAGCCATGTTTTTCACTCTCTACCATTGCTTTAAACTTTCCATTTCACACACTGATTAGCTCAGTAATATTATCAGTTCCCTTTCTAATCTGTGAGACATTGATGAATTCAAGTAGGGCCAGGAGGGAGGTCACAAGCAACCTACAAGGCAACATTAAAATTCAAAATGATCTTGAGAATCTGGGGAAATAAGATGAAATCTAACAAGACGAAATTCAATAATGAGAAGTAAACGACACTGCACCCTGAAGAAGAAATCGTATGTGTAACTACAAAATGAGGGGTAGCTCACAAGGCAGCAATGTGCCACGTGAGACCTGGGAATGATAGTACATTCTGAGGAGAAAGAACGTCAACAGAGAGGTGATAATTCAGAACTGGTGAATCTCATTCTGGGATTCATTAACACCATGTGAGAGGTAAGATATGGGAAATAATGATTAACGTTCACCGACCACTGTTCCATTGTAAAATTTTAAGTTTCACTGTAGTCAAAGATAGACATAGCCCAGAAAGTTTGAAGGAGGAACAATAGAAGAAAAAAGTTTATCTGACTCCTTTTGTCTACAGAAGGAAAGACAGGTTGGCTATCTTTAATATGTTAAATTGTATTATAAAAAAGGTGATGATTAATTGCTTTCTACATCCACAGGGGATAAGGAAAAAACAAATTAGTTTAACTGGCAAAAGTTTAATACGAAACACGTTCTGATTACCAGGGAGTAAAGCCCTGGAACAAATTACCCAAGGAAGCTGTAAAATCTACCCCACTGGATATTTTTAAGAAAATGTTTTTTCAGAAAAGCATCTGACAGAAATGGTTAAGATATATCCATCTTATCTCGTATCTAAGGGACAGATTAATACATGAACTCTTGAGATCCTGTCAAGATTTATGTTTCCATGGGTTTTATATATTTGAAGATAGAAGCAATGGTATTTGAAAATAACTAGAGAAGTCGTAGGGGTGGTAAGGTGAGGAAAACATTGAAACTTGAAAAAGAAATCTGAACTCAATATTCCGCTGAAGATGAATATATCAAAATGTTCACAGCATGTATTTTTAAAATGCTTCAAGGATACTGAAAGGATATGGGTACCCGTGTTTTATACAATAACTATAAAGTCTGAGTGGAAATAAACCCTGATTTTATTTTGGTTTTGTTTTAAATAGGGCATTTCTAGGTCATTGAGAGCACATATGTCTTCCTGCGTGTGTTTCAGCTCACTAATTTTAGCCTGCAGCCACTTCAATATTTATATCTGAGTTTATTACCGCAGCTACCTTTTATAGTCCATAAAAGGAAATATGCAAAATAATGCATGATTCGTCTGATCAATTTAGAAATCCGATTTAGAATGAGATTAAGTGTACTGTGCACACTGTGTGTGTAAATATCTGTTTTCCTCTAGAGGATGTAAAGAAAGTTTAGGCTTAATTCTACCTACCAACTCTAGTTGGTACCCACCATCTCACCTACCATTCTCTTTCAGAAACAGACAGAAATCTGAACATGGAACAGACTTTCATCACTGATCTGTCACAATTCCAGACTTACTCTGAATGAGAAAATTCTCCATCCTTTATTTTAGCCTTCAGTATGAGAAAAGGTGGCTCAAAGACTGGACTAATGACTGCAGTTTAAAGAACTCGTAACTTCCTTGTTTATTACACGTCTCTCTACTTGAGTTGCCATATACAGAAAATAACAATCATGATGCTTTCCAGGTGTGTCAAATACCTTAACTGATTATTATCTGGGTAATAGTTTGATGTTTTCTGATAAAAATCGCTTTTCACACTGGGAAACCAAGAAAATGCTGCTGCCTGCACAAGCAGATGAATTGATATTTGTGCCTGTCATGCAAACTGGTCTTTTTCCACTTGTTGTTTCATCTGTGTAATTTTCTTGCACCCATTTCAGTTTCCAGACAGCAACAGTTTCATTGCCACTTACTTTCTACAGTTCATCCTTATAAGCAGAGATTTGTCTTAAATAAAAAGATGCCGTTTTCCTAGTACTGTTGTTGATAAATTCCCAGTCTCACATCCTATTCACCTGGAGGATCAGATTATTCATCTGCATGTTGTTACACGAAGACAACATTAACTTTCTTTTGTGCTTTCTTAATATTACCTGAAGAAGATGCAGAACTTAAATGAGGTTTAACCTTAAAAGTTTTCATTTCCAGATGATGAAACAAATCCACAACCTCTCTCTATAGGCAACTTTCTTAAATGCTTTGAACATACAGATAGGAAAAAGTGGAATGGTATTGAGTCCAGTGCTTCTACTTATGGCAGCATGTAGAAAGTAACCTCTACTCATAAGGAAAAGGGATGATGGTTCTCCTCCTCTCCCTCTTTCTCCTCTAACCAGAGCTGTAGGAATGACAACCTTATGGAAAAGAGGTTTGAATTAGAACAGAATAGAAAAAAACCCAGTTTTAATTCCAGTACAGAAATACTGAATTATGTTCAGCCATTTAAAATTTTCTCTGGTTTATATTTAGAAATGCAGAAATGAGACATGGGGCCAAAAGACCTGGGCACCCTGAAATAGGTACATGCAGTCTGAGCTTACCAGAAAGAACAAACACAGGTATGTGAATATATGCTCCGCATATAACTGTGTATTGGAAACCTGTGTGGAAAGCAGCATTCTCAAAGGTTCAGCCTGAAAGTTCCATTTCAAAGAGAAAAAGAGGCTGATTTTTTTGGTAGTTGTGTGAAGCTCCTGCTCATAGACCTTCTACTATTCTGCATGTTCAAAGAGGTGAAAATCAGTCTGTCAGATTTGATGATTGTCCGTAAAAAATAATCTTTATAACAATATTATTAGTGACATTTTAATACCCAGCCTTGGCACCAGTCAGCTGTTAAAATACTGTATAAGGAGGCTGAAATGACATTGAAAGCTGAACAGTGGGACGGGGATGAGCTGTAACAAAGTGAAATGCAAGGTTATGCATTTAGGTTTACAGAAAAAAGCTGATTCCAGCTATGTGCTTATAAGCTGGAAATAACAAGCAGGGGGACAGCAATCAGTGCATCAGCTGGAAACAGGTTGACTATGGGCCACCAGCGTGGTGCATCCTTAAATATAACAGATGTGAACCTGAGACAATTGGATGAGATAATTCCAGCCTTCCTAGAGAGCATTCATTGAAAATGTGCTCAATTCTGATGAAAAAAATAAAGGATTATTTAAACTGAAAGTATTATATTAGCACAGGAGCTATTATGTATAATCTGACCTTAATTACATTTAAATAGGAAATTAGGAGAAATGTTATTACTACTTTTGATGAGTTTCTCAATGTTAGTAAAAGAGCTGGCAGAGTCATTATCCTTATGATGGAAAGATTATGGTTTGTCAGTGGTGTGATATGATGATATGGATGGTAATTTTTTTTCTCCTGTGCTGAAGGAGATTTTCATGTTGGAAGTGAAATAGTGCAGGTGATGCCTGCCATAAATACTTCTGGATTCTGCCTGCTGTCGCAGAAATCTTCAATGAAAATTTCTGACTATTACTGAGCAAAAAAATCCACAAAAAATAATGTCTTCTAGTAGGCATTCTTCTGAAAATTCATTCTCTTTCCTCTATTTTTAAAAGGCAAATCTTTCCTAGTTTTCAAACATCAGACTTATACTCATGCCTTCCTTCATGAGGCTGTTCAATTAGAATCCACATTCCTTTATCTACAGGCTACTGGTTTTTTAAATGCATACAAAATCTATTAAGAAAGTAATTAGTAAAGATTTTTAAAAAGGGACTATGATTTTGACATGAAGATATCCCATGTGCTAATTAGCCTAAGAGCCAACAAATGTGACTGAGAAGTTTTTAGGTGCTTTTTTTCTTTAATGTCACCATTGGAATAGCAGTAAGAGAGAGTAAGATTAGCAGAGCTTTCTCATTTATTATGTTCATTCTGCACCATCACGTAATTATATCTAAGTTAATCTTTTAGTTAATTATAAGTCAAGTGGTGAAGAAACACAAAAGCACTAGCACATTATCCTCGTAAGAATGCTTCTTTTTGAGAGGGAAAGAAAATGGATATTTTATTCCCTCTTAACCTCATTTTTGAACAGTTATTGACGTTTTACTGAATATGAAGAAACTTTTAAAAATTGTTCTTGATATTAACTTCAATATTTGTGTTTCTAGGATGAGAAAATATTTCATGCATATTTCAGGAGAAACTATTTTAATGGCTACAAATGTCACCTAAAATAAGTATTATAGAGACCTGTGTTTGTGAGTCTGCTACTATAAGTGCTTAAAAACTTATTTACATGTAAAACAATCCCTTCTTTTAACAGCAGTATTGGCTTGTGCTGCAAGATGCATTGAAATAATTTCACATATAATAGCTGGTTTTCCACAGTTTGTAACATTAAGAAAGCCTGTTCTTCTTCCCAGTGTTAGTGAAATTGTGTTATTTCTTACTTCAGCTGAACTCATGAATAAATTTTATGTTCACACATTTAGTCCCACTACATAGTACCTTTCTAATAACACTATTTTATTATGTTCAAAAGCCTGCTGCAAGTGTTTTTGAACTGATTCAACTTATTAATCATAGATCAAATTCTGCAGTTTCTTCAAAGCCTTCAGTATTTGCTTATACACAAATTCAGCCATTCTCATACATCATGAAAAAAATCCAATTTTAAAAAAATATTCGGTTTGTTCATCCTCTAGAGATGAATAGTTTATCTTTCCAAGTATTGTCAAGTATTGTTCATTACAGCATGTTCAGTTCAGTTCAGTTGTTTAGAAATCAGTCCTGCCCCTGAAGGTGTGTATCAACAATCTCCATTTTGAGAGGCACCTTTAATAGCTGAGAAATTTCCAGGTCGGAAATTTATGTTTCAATTCTTTCTTCTGTTTCATTTCTAAAGTAATTATTTTATTTAAAACAAAAAATCAAACTTTCTAACATTTAGACACACATTTTCCCCTGTCTTTCAATTCAACAGTGTTTTTTAAACTTTATTCTCTTTTAGAAGTAGGTCAATTTTGAAATGTCAGTATTACCTTTTAAATGAAATTTCTGTCTTCTCCCAAGCATGGACAGTTGCTCATGGAACACACTCATGAGGTCAGAAATTGGTGTTTTTTCTATTTGATAGGCAGGATATTTATTGGTGCACCATTAAATTATCACCAAATCAATGCAGGCAGGTGGATACTTATGAGGGACACAGTCAGAGGTATTAGGAGTATGAATTGGGAGATGGGTGAGTAAGTCAGTTAGCCTACTGTTTTTAAAACTAATTGCAAGTAGATATGAGATTTTTCAGTTTATGGTTTACCTGTCATACATCATCCAGCCCAAACCTTCTGTGATACTGTGAATTAAGAAAAAGGCAGCTGCTGCATCCAGCCCTGGGGCCAACAACATAAGAAGGAGATGGACCTTTTGGAGCAAGTGCAGACAAGGGACATGAAGATGCTCAGAGGGCTGGAGCAGCTCTCCTATGGAGACAGGCTGAGAGAGCTGGGGTGGTTCAGCCTGGAGAACAGAAGGCTTCAGGGAGACCTTAGAGCACCTTCCAATACCTAAAGGGGCTACCAGAGAGCTGGAGAGGGTAATTTTACAAGGGTGTGTAATGATGTGTGGATGGCTTAAACTGAAATAGATTTGGTTTAGATTTGTTATAGAGAAGAAATTCTTTACTCTGAGGGTGGTGAGGCACTGGCACAGGTGGCCCAAAGGAGTTGAGAATGCCCCATTCCTGGCAGTGTCAAAGGCCAGGCTGAATGGGGCTTGGAGCAACCTAATCTAGTGAAAGGCATCCCTGTGGCAGGGGGGTTGCAGTGATCTTCAGTGTTTCTTGCAATCCAAACCATTCTGGGATTCTGTGACCCATTTATATTAGCTATATATTGGCTGGGCACCTATAGCCTAGCCAAGAAGGCTGTATATTACCTTGGCACCAGGTTTTAGTTGCCAAACCACAGCTGCCTCAGAGAAGAGTGGATGACATGATGTGTACCTGACCTATGTCTATAGGCATATTTAATTGATCAGTTGCCCAGTCTTCCAAGAAGCATTCTGACCAGGGGACTTTTCAGGAGTCACTGAATGTTTCAGAAAAAAAAAATAATCTTAAGTATATATGGCATTTAGAGGGCACTAATTTTACTCTTATGCTATTTGTGCATGCAGGGTTCTCAGGAATATTTTTCTTCTGCACTCTCCAATTAAGCAGACAGCAAGAAATGGGTGAATAGCACCACTAACAGTAAAAAAAAACAAAACCAAAACACACCACAAAAAAACCCAAAAACTATTCTCTGTTTAGAATAAAAACCAAAAGCATTTGCAAAACAAGAACCTCTCTTGTAAGTGACTGGTTTGTTTCTGAACACGAGACCTCACAGGTAGCAGTGGAGTTGCTCCAGGCCTCTTGCAAACACTTCTGTGGTTCTTTTATGTTACTTTTCTTCATCTTTTCTTGTGTGTGTGCATGTGATGACTGATTCCCAGTTCAACAACAACTCCTCTGCTGCTCAGGAGATGCAAATATAAGCACAGTGGATACAATGACCCAGCGTGCAACAGAGAAAAATGCCTTCAATAATTAATGAGAGAATGGGATGTGGAACCACTAAATCCAGTCTGAAGTTGATTACAGAGCTGTCAGTCATCTGCAGGGCAATGTAATGAAACAGAGCAACTCAGCAATCAGGATATGTATGAAAGTCATTTCCTATCCCTTCTGCACATTTTTTTATGGACTATAAAACTGACAATTGGATTATTGAAAGGAAAAAACTGATGAAATATGTCTGTTTTGAATGGGAACGCATCTCAGTAATACAGCCCACACACACTCTGTCTTATTTTTATCCAGACTTCAGGAAATAAGTTATTCAAATGTATTTAAATAAGCTTTCTACCCCAACAATATAGTTTCATACTGCCTTATCTGTTGTGTCATGGACATAAACCACCCTAGATTAAATTTATATGTAATTATTTTGTTCCTCATATGTCCTTCTATCCAAGATATGTCCCTAAAATGGCTCTCTTGTGATTTTGAAACTTAGACTGTTCTTTACCTGAAGCAGAATTCAGAACAGTTTCTGAGGGCCATTTTTAATTAGAAGAAAACCTAGTATCAGAAAAATTACTGTTTAGAATAAAAAAAGTATTCAGTTATGAGTTGTGATTGTTTCTTTTTATTTTTTCTAGATGATCTGATGGAAGCCTCAAATTCCTTATGAATTCTTGTTAAATTTATCAAATATGACATGGTTTGAGAGCAGATGACTGCAGAATTGCAAGGTTGCATAACTCTCTATCTTCCCAGAGCAAGTGCCCAGTGTCTATATCCTAATAACATACTAGAATAGTTTTGAATTGTCATCTATCATATAAAGTCTCCTGAAGAACTGAGAGTATTTCTGAGGGTTTTGTCTGTTTCTGCTAACATACAGAATTTGTATCCGTAACCCTCCTCTGCCTTTGACTGACTCTAGGGCATGCCAAGGATTTTGCTTTCCTCACGAGCCTGAGTCCATTAGTGTGGGTTTTGTCCCTCAGCCTAATAAGGCAGATTCTGGAGGGAAAGCCTTTGGAAAGGGAGGTGGGAGAACCAAGCAGGAAGAGCCAAAGAAATGTGTTGGAGTCACTGACTGTGGTGGCTTGGTCAATCCAGGGCTATCTGTTGTTGCTCTGTAGAAATAACCTACAGCTCATGGCTTCTGGAACAGATAATGTGTCAGCTGGAAACAACTGGGAGAGTGGAAATAAGAGACTGGGACAGGAAGGAGACCATGGAGTAAGTCCGAAAAAAAACCTCAGGGGAAAAGTGGTAAGGAGTGCATGTCTAAGCTTGATGGATATTTTATGAAGTAGAAGAAACAAAATGCTTGTTCAAATTGCTTGTAAATAGAGCTAAATAACTTGAGCTGAGTATGCAGATCTGTGAAACAACCTGTAAAAGCCAGATCAGAAAATGCTGGCAACTGTTCAAATGTGTGGAGGTATGGTAGGAAAAAGCACTATAAATTTAGACCCTGAATTAGATTTTCCAAATGATACAAAATTTGGAAACAGTAGTCCACTTTATGCCCCAAACAACTACTAATTTTCTGATGCTGTTGCTTTCACAAAAGAAACCCACATCAGTTTACTGATGGCTGCTGGGGAGCCAACAGGTATTAAGAGCCAGAGTTATGACCCTATTTCTTCCTATCCTTTAGTCCATGTTTTACTCCTAGGTAAGCATATTCCTCTTTTTTGAAGGGCATTAGGAATGCAGGCAGTGTCTGATTAGGGTCTTTTATGCACAGAAATTGCTGGAAAATAAAATAGATAAAGCATAGAACAAGCCCCAGTTCAATTAGCTCCCTGTTCTAACCCATTCTGCAGGTATCTTTTATAAATATACATCAGAAAATAAATTATCTCAGAAGTATTAGTAGGGGAGTTTTCTGAGATTTTTCCCTCTGCACTAAAAATCCCATATCCTCTAAAAGATAGTCCTTCCCAGAGCACCTTACAAAAACTGAGTAGATAACTACTTTTCATTTCTAACTGCTTATGTAGAAATTTTATCTTGCTAAAAGTCAATGGAAAAAAACTTCAAAAAATTTTGAAATAGTACCTCTGATTGCAGCATTGTAACCTGTATTTTTTTTTTTAAATATGAGTTTATGAGCCACTTTTGAAGCAGTGGTAGTTTTTATGCTCTATGGACTGGAAAAATGTTCAAATCTTGAAAATATGACCAAAAAAAATCTTGAATTACTCCTTTTAAAATAAATAATATTGGAAAAACAGACCCAAAGTACTTTTGGAACACAACTCTCTTTTATAAAATTTATGTGTCTATAAATTGAAAAATACTGCTTTGCTTGAATCTAGTCAGTAACTTAGTAATGCAGCTTGGTAAGGCTCCTATCCAGCTTTTAAGGTGCCATGTCAACTTCTGCAACTGTGGCCATATTTCTGTGGACCTCAGTAAAAACTTCTGATATTTTCTTTATTTTTGTAGAAGCTTAAGGAAGGAGTGTATATTATGGTCCTTTTGTAAACTTTTCAGGGCAGCATTCCTGCATCAGGGAGTGACTGGGAGGTGGTAGGGGGGATCTTTGTCACCATTCCGTGTAAGAGGCAGGAATTATGCCCAGGTGGAGGAGATATTACTGCTGTAGGATATTTTGTATAAACATTTTGTGATGTGACCTGCATATTCCCACAAGATTCTGGTGAGAATTAACTTTGATGTTTACAGAATGACCCGTTTTTCCCTGGCTTTTTAGTGTATCAAGGAGCTTGTCAACATCACCAGCTGACTCTGCCATAATCAGCTGTCTCTTCTCCAGCTCTTATAAAATGCAGTGGAGCTAACACAGGGTGAGGCAGAGTAAGAACAATGTGGAGAAATGCAGAACATGTTAAAAAAGAATAATTTTGGAAGACATAAAAATAGGGCTTTGAAAGAGCTGTGAAAAAGTCATGTTCTGAGTTCTTTTCAAATATCTCTCTAGGAAATTTCTCATACATTCATATAATATTATTATTATCATTATACAACATAATAAACTTCCATTTTCATATTTTAGAATTGTATAAAAGTTCTGTTCATTCATTATGTACAAAAGCATGAAGTCCTTTTTTCCTTTTCCTTTTTTCTTTTTCCTTCTTACACTTAATTGGAATAAGACCCATGAAAGAAGTTCAGAATGAAAAGACAGATAGGTAAAATGTTCAACTGTGTGGTGATTTAGGACATATATTTTAAGATAAGATTAAATTTATTTAAAAGCTTGGGCTGTCTCCTTGCAGTTTCTAGTTTAATGGATGTGTCAGGCTCTGAGGAATCTGCTTGCAAAGCCCCAAGAGCTAGTTGTGAGTGTTTTGTGAAGTGTCAGGGGAGTCCTGGTACCTTCCCAGCTCCAAGCACACTCCCAAATTGTTAGAGGCACTTGCAATTTCTCAAGAAGCTACCTTTGCTCAGGGTTTATGAGCTGGAATATTTCTTTTCCCTTTACAAGTGCGGTACAAAAATTATACCCCAAACAATTCAGAGAATCACAAAATAATGTGGGTTGGAAAGGACCTGTAAGATCTTTTAATTCAACCCCCCACCATGGGCAGGGGTGCCACACACTTGATCAACCTGCTCAAAACCTCATCCAAATTGGCCTTGAACACTTCCAGGGATGGACATCCACATATGGGCAGCCCATTCCAGTGCTTCACCACCCTCATAGGAAAGAATTTCTTCCTAACACCTATTCTAAACCTATCCTCTTTCAGTCTAGTGCCCTTCAGAGCATCTTTATCATGTCCCTCCTCTGGACTCAGTCCAGAAGATCCACATCCTTCTTATGGTGAGGGTTCCAGAGCTGGACACAGCACTCAGGCAGGGACACAAGCACAGAGTGCAGGGGGAGAATCCCCTCCCTTGACCTGCTGGCCACCCTTCTTGTGTGCAGCCCAGGATGGAGTTGGCTTTCTGGGTCACAGGCAGACATTGCCAGGCCGTGCTGAGCTCATCAACAAACATCCTCAAATCTCGTTCTCAATCCATTCTCACAGCCTGTATTTGTGCTTGGGATTGCCCTGACTCACGCTCTTCCTGCTCTCCTTTCCAGTGATAATTCTCTGCAAGGACAGCCAAACACCTTGGGAAAATCAAACATTCAGGGATCAGAAATCCATGCATGTTTTGTAGGGCTTAAGGGGATGCAAAGCTGTGAAGGTCAAAGTGTGGTGAACATTTCAAAGTAAACTGCAGGGAGTTCCTGGCTGTACTTTGTTCTTTTCTTCTGTCTCTCTGCAGAAAAATATCATGTTGCCAAAGGCTTACAATGAAAAGATGGGCATTTTTATATTGCTGTAGTTGAAACAGCACTGGCTCTATCGTGATGGATCACATACACTCTTTGGAGTCAGTTCTTCAGATGCAACAGCTTAATTAAATTTTAAGCATTATTGATTCAGTTTACAAAGCCTCCCCTGTTCTAGCACCATTGAATCTTGATCTGCTGCACTCCACAGCAGAAAAAAAAAAAAGAGTATAAAAAGAAGAAAATAAAGGGTTATTAAAAATGAAAACATTTGGCCTGGAAGATGCAGTATGCAGAGCTTAATTACAGCAAGATCTGTAATACTCTTTCTTCTAGAGAACAGAAATCTAAAACAACTCAGAAAAGATTTTCAGGGCAGATTCTCACATGGTGTAAATGAGGGTAGCAGTGTCTGTGTCCTCAGTGGTGCTAAATTCCATGGAGGCAGGAACAGCCCTGATCTCTATAAAAGTCTCTGATCAATAGAAAGGCAAACCAGCTTTCAGCTGGTTGTGCGTATGATGAGGTTGACAGAGTAAGCCTTTCTTTTATTTTTTTTTTCATGGTTCAATGCTGTTTGACCATCACAAGGCTTTATCTAGACTGTATATCAGCTTTAGTGTTGGTTTAAGACAAACAGGGAACCGTACAAGAATAACAAGATTAAGCTGAATGAGCTGGTCTCAATCTGAAAAGGCAAGACTGACAAACACAATTATCAGTCTTGCTGTACGCACAATTTGTACTAAAGAACTCGGTGGTTCATTATTTTCCACAGTCCTTGGGATAGAATAAGAAGTTTTATGAAAAATGTGCCAATTTAAAGATGAATGTTATACGATAGCACTCCCAATATGTACGAAATACTGGAACAGGCTTGAGGAGCTGCTTCACTGAAGGTTTTCAAGGATGTTTAAGATGCAGGGCGCTACAAATATTTTGGTGCTGCTTCAGTGCAGGTTGTAAGAGGATCCCTCAAAGCCCAGCTTTTCTATGATTCTAGATTTGTTGTTAGTTATTCAGGACAGGCTTTGTCTTCCAGTATGTTTGTGTGCCTGCAGATAGAAGATGCATTATCTGGGTAGTTTAAGCTTGTAAAAGGACTTCTTTTTTCCTGACTTTTTTTTTTTTTTTTTTTAAGAAACTTCTTGATGTTTGCCTTGCTAATGGCTGTAAAAATTGCCTGAAGATTTGGCATGAAGCTTGGTTTTATTTATATGTATATACACATGATTTACACAACCAAATAACTGCAGAAAATTCCCTATAGCAATGAGAGCATTATTGTATCAAAACATTGGCTATTTTTTACAGTGTGTTATCACTACATCAGTTGTTCCTTTATTGCCCAAACAAAGGCTGCAGCACTCATTTGGATTCTGTATTAAAATACTCTATATTAGTGACTCTGGTCTTTCCTCTCCTCCTTTCCCCATAGGCACTCTCTCCTGCCAGTTACACGATCTGAGCAAGACAACTCTGAAAGAAAATAAAAATCTTTCAGCACTGCTTTCAATTGCCACTTTAGAAAAAGCAAGAATACGTCTTAGAATATTATTATTAATATTAATGGCGATATTTTAAACTGAAGTATTTTGAGGTAGAAAGAAACATTTTTAAGGCAGTTTTTCTTTTAGCAGCATAAAAACCTTTTTGAAAAATATGTTGATGGAGAAAAGTCTGTGTTACCAGAGCTATGACAGTACATAATGATGCATTCATTTAAAAGTATAGAACCCTATTGATGTAGAAATACTCTCAGTGGCAATGGGGAGAGGTACACAGCAAGAATAGCTATATATTTATGCAAGGTAGGACATAATGTCCCTGAGGAAAAGAAATTCAGACTATGTCTATGCTGCCAGGGAGCTGCAGGCTTGAGCTTGTGCTCCCATCCAAACCCTTAATTGCCTATATCACTGGCAAGCAGCAGCTTTGCCCCAAGTGGAGACAGGCTCACACCTGCTGCACACATAGCACAGGTCAGACTGCTATTACACAGTGGAAAATATCCTTACATATAGACGTGGGTTTTGGACACAATCTGACTGGAGGTGACCCACAGCTTCTGCCTTCAGGCCTAAATGGGAAGTAAAAATGTTTTTATGGGTAAAATGGAAATGTATATCCAGCATGCATTTGGGATTCCTCTGCATTAACCTATATCCCCTGCAAATTTAACACCCCTGCTTCACATGCCATAGCAGTGGCTGTCATTTCCCACATATTTTCACCATTAGTTTTTCTCTAAGTGTGTGCCTGGCAGCCCACCCTATGCCTCACTTGGCCTTGGTGCTTTCTGAGCACTGTTTTTTCTGTAGATTCACCAGCAGTAAATGGCTGTCTTTGCTTCACCCAGGCTGTGTACATTTCTGTTCAAACCTGCTCCACACTCCAAGCCACAGGCTGCCAGGCTTAGTGAGAGTGTCCATACTATGAAGCAGATCTCTCACACATTTTGAAAATAGATTGCAGTCTTGCAGCTTCCCCACCCTGACCCCTTTTTGGAAGAAAACCCACTCCTCAACTTCAGTGAACAGTATGAGTGCTGATCCTGGGAATGAGGCCTTAGAGAGCATTGGAGAGATGAGAAGCAGCTTTGCCCCTCATGAAAGCCCCACACTGGTACAGCCACGAGTGCCAGCTACTTCCTGTCAGCTCTGCCAATGTCCCTTTCATCCAGCTCACACGTCCTTTGAGCACTTGTGCCTGGCTCCAACGAGCAGCCGGGGCCCTGCAGGCTGGTGCCAGGCTGGGCTGGTTTTGTGAGGGCGGAATGTCCTCCTGGAGATGAATGGGACCCCCGGACTGTGCAGTTTTTGCAGAAGAAAGTGCTGCAATCACATTCCCTTCATCCTCCCCTTCCCCTCCATTTGAAGTTTTAATTAGAGCTTAGAAGCTGGGCCTTTTTAAATCAAGCCAATTGCTCTCTTCTCTTCCTAAGGAAGGAAACTCCTTTGCTTTTTACTTGTTCCAACGCTGCCCCTTCCCAGCTCCTGCCACCGGACGCTTGCTGGTTGCAGTCCCATTTGGTGACCATCACACAGTCTCACGCTGCCAACACAAAAATCCATGTTGCTGCCAGTCTGTGGGAAGGACAGAAAGAGCTTCCTCTTCACCATGGTTGGTTCTTTCACCTTGCTGGGTGCAGAGAAACACCTTCCCTCAGAGAAGGTCACCATGTAGGTGGGAGGCAGAGAGACAATTTGGGCATCATCTAGTTTGCTAAGAAGAATTCTCAGAGACAGAAGTATTTTCACATTTAGTGATTACACATCTGCTATCCCAAACTCCCCTGAGCTGTGCCACCCCAGCATAGGTGCAAGCAGTGCCACTGCTGTTTTGCAAAAGCACCTCACAAATCTTGAGAAAAGTGACAAAATGGATGATTTACCTCCTTTCACCCATACTCTTGAGGGCAAAACACCCACCCTGTGACCAGAGGGCTGACACCCAGCTCAGAAAAATCAGGGGCATTGAAAAGACCGTGTAATCTTTACTTCCCAAGCTGTGCTTTTCTTTTAGCCTAAGCCAAAAAGCTGACTGCAGTCTTCCTTCTGGACCTGTGCAATCAGAGAAGTTTGGCCTGGGCCTGAATCAAGTAAATTGGTTTTTATTGTTTAGATGCATCTCTCAGATACATTTCCAGCCCTTGAAATACATCTGTCTCATCTTATCTGCATCAAGAATTAGACTGAGACTTTCCTGCTCCATTTGATTGTACAATAGATTGAGAATTCTCCCCAGAGGGAATGGTGGTTGGGTGGCATTTTAAATGGCCACTCAGACACCAGCAGAATAGCATTAATAACCACTAGAGGAAAAAAATAGGAATATATTTAAGTTGAATTCATGCATGTTCAACATAATGCTTGTTAGAAAGAAGAGAGCTATATAGAGATGATTATTCAGGAGACAAATTCAATTGAAAACAAAATATTTAATAGATTTTAATTAAGTTTGTGTCAAAAATTCCAAACCAAAGTGTTAGTTTTTTTCTTTCACTTCCTAAAATATATTTTAAATATCACTTTTAATGAGATAAAATGCATTTATACTTTTAGTTTTCATTTAGTATTATGTTCAATATAATTTTATAATATTGTTTTTTATATAGTATTTATAACATTTATATTATATTAGCGCTGTAACTTCATAGTACGTATTTACTGAAATGACAGGTTTGTCTTTTATATAATTGAAATTTTTCAGTTTGGTAGAATAAAATCCTTGGATATTATTAAAAGAAATTTTTATGCATTTTTGGATGAAAAACATTCAGCTTTGATCTTTTCAAAGGAAATAATAGTAGGTTTTCTGTTCTGGTTTATAATGATCGTCTATTTGTCTTCCCGTTGATCCAGGAAGGTAAATTTATAATAATGCAGTTCTGTGCTTCATGAGGCTTTGAAAGTTTTTGTCTGGCTCATGATGCCCTGGAGACTTCTGTAGTGCATTGCTGCAAGCACAACATCTGAGATACTTTCTGGGGGAGGGCAGCCAGTCCACCTGGGGAGGTGTCACACGTGGAGCTCTCTGTGCCACTGCCAAGCAGGATCAAAAAGCCCTACACATTCACTCAATTACAGTTTTAACCACAATAATCAATAACAACACAACAGTAAAGATATTGCAACATATGAACAGCTGTACAGGTGTTTATATCAGATTAATACACAGTTAAGGTCTTGTTCAAGGTCCATTTCTGGGCATACACCATACACAACCTTTAAGCAGATTTTATGCATCATTCTTTTTATCCTAAGCTTCATTTTATCTGTATTGTCTCTTCCATTGCCTTTTCTCTGAGCTCCAAACTTTAAAAACTAAAGTAAACCATGCCCTCATTTGAATAAAACTTCATAAAGACTACTTGAAAGATATTGAAAATTCCAGTTAATTAAAAAGTGATTACAATTAATCATACACAGACTTTCAGCATACTGGGAACTATTTCATTTCACCAAGCTAAACATCTGTGACTAAAAGGATTACTGACAGGGAAAAACATTCTTCCTAAATTAAAGGTGCACTAGCATGAAAATCTCTTTTGACCATGTGGTTTTTAAGACAATACATGGTTGATTGCATAGTTAGGAACACTATAGGATGTTGATACCAGACAACACTAATTAGAAGATTAATAGCTTTGAAAGGTGAATTCTGGGCATTATCTGTTTGTTACAGCAATACTGATGGTCTTCATGCACAGTTATTCATTCATAAGGATCCACCAATCCCTGGTATTTTCATTAAAAATGTATATCCCAATGCAGCAGATATGACCTTTACTATAAATTGGTTTACTCCTAGAGAGCCATGTCCCTCAGTCTTCACTGAAACAGATTAGGGGGTGTTCTGTACTTTTGGTTTTTTCCTAGCCCTTTCACTCCACCCAAAGCTGCTATTCCTGCCCCACATCCCTCCTGACCCTTTAGCATCTCATTCTCGTGTCTCCCATAAATCATCAGAGATTGGTGGAGCTGCACCTCCACAGCCCCACTGCAACATCCTTGAATCTGTAGAATTGCCTTTGGTTTCACTGCAATCTTCCACCAAGGTTTATTAACTTCACCATGGGCTGTGCCTTCCTTTTAACATTGGCTTAACTCATTAAAGAGGCACAGATTGGGAACCTCTTTGCTGCACAGTGACATGACTGCTTCATTGAGAAATTTTGTACATGATCACTCACTGATATTGCTGCTTTATCACTTGGGGTATGATAAAACTTTGAAATTCTTTTTTAGTCTAAATCTGAGTCAATAATGAAAAAAAATCCCGAAAGATCTCTACATTAGAAGTCACATAACTCTTTTTTTCTCCTTAACATTTTCAAGTAAAAAAAAAAAAAAGGAAAACTGTAATTTCAAGATGTCATTTCAAAAGTGTGACTCTGTTCTGATTTCAATGACATTGAATATTACATTAAAAATGTGATATATGTGATATAGCTAATATATTAAAGGAGCATTATTTTACACTTTCAGAACTGTAATTTCTTGGTTAATATAATCTTAATAATAATTCCTTAGTTTCAATGACATTATATTTTCAAATGGCAAATATTTCTCCCTGAAAATTCAACTAGTTTTTCCTTTATAGCACAATCCTTTGACATGTTCTTTAGTGAATTTTGAATATATAAAATTGCTTAGTAAAAACAGAATCCCTGTTATAAACAGAAAAGCTTGAATGGTTCTGCTAAAAAACAAAAGTGCAAATACGGAAAGTGAAGTTCTGAAAATATTTATAGGAAGCAAATTTCTATAAAATATAAGCTACTGGCTGATTAAATGAGCTGAAATAATTGACTATGTCCATATTTTTAGATTATTCCAGTAAAGTTAAGTGAATTTGTTTAACATGCATGCTTTAAGTAATGCTTTGGAATTAATGAGGTTAGCATTGGCAACTGTTGAATTAAATGTTTCAAAGACAGAAGGCTGAGACTGTGATTTTTATAATGCCTCTATATGTTGTCACTGGAGAAAAAGATAAGTGCTTATTCTGTATACATCAGCATAGGATCATCAAGGCAGTGCTTATGAATCATCTCTCAGTTGTGGAAACAACTGCATTTCATATGATGTGGCTTGATTCTGTATGATATGCATAATATAACTTCTGCATTTTTACCTGTATTTGTGTTGTATGTTGTAACCGTCACTGGTGCATCGCTTTCTATCACCAAAGATTAAATAAACATTTACATCAGAAAAAAAAAGAAAACAACTGTGTGCACACAGAATCCAGCAGAATGAGTCTCTGGTCCCAGTGCCTTTAAAGCAGGAATGTTCTAAATAATAGTACAAAGTCACAGTTTCTACTTTAAAACCATATAAAGGAGAGAGAAAATAGTGATGATTACTTGGTATATAGTAGAAAACACAGTTTAGTTTACATTTGTCTGTTATTAGAGTCTGTTACTCTTTGCTCTGACCAATCAATTCTAAATCTATTATGATAAAGACATGATACAGAATTTATGGGCAACACGTTGTGAATAAAATGAGAGCACCTCACAGTGCTCCAAAATGGTGTTTCACCTCTATCTACTGATCACTACTACACCATGAACCTCCTAATCTTAGATAGTACAGCAAAAGTTAAAGGTATCTATAAAGACCATAGACATCTGTAGAGGTCAAGGTGAAGAAGAAATATTCTTTAACAGTGCAGTCAGTGATCCTGAGATGTGTAAGGACAATGACAATCATTAAAAATGCTTCATTAGTCCAGCTGAACATCAGAAAGCATGGTCACTTTGTTTAAGAGATGAAAGAAGTGATCAAAGTAGCGATCAAAGAGATGAGAGAGAATTTTTTATTCTAGGAAGACTCTTTGAAAAGATGTAGGCCAAGCAGTAAGTGGATCTCAGACATCTTGACATACAATAGGTGAAAACACCTTTGCCATTCTTGAAAAGACAAAGCTGTAGCGTGGAATAACATTGTTGCTTTCCATAGCAATGCCAGCAGCAGCTTTATGAGGGAGAGAAAAAAAATCTCCAGATTTGTTACGTGGAGACCCAGAGCTTACCTGACCCAGGCTGTGTTTGTCATTTGGCAAACAGATGCTGCCAACTTGATGTGAAGCAGTGGCCATTAAGTGCCTGAGAACTGCTGTTGGGTATGTCTTACAGTGTTCAAAGCTGCTTAAAAACGAAGGAAGGCTAGAAAATATATCAGGTATTCAAGAGCATTGAAGCATTTAAAGATTGTCAAGCACTGCAGCACCCGCTGGCTCAGCCTCCAGAAGTGCACATCAAGGACACTGCAGCAACAAACAACCCTTTTGAAAAGGTTTCAGGAGCCAGGACGAGGTGTATAAATGTGCAGGGGTCAAAAGTGTAGCAGAACACCTTAGTTCAATAGAGATTCAGCAGTGCTATTATTATCACAATCATATCTTCACACCACTTAGCAGACTGAGCAGTGCCCGCAGGCTGAGGCTGACAGACCCTGCTTGACACAGGCATTCATCCCATACCCTTGAAAATCCCAGACTGAGTAAATTCAAGCTTGTCACACGGCTCAGTCAGGACACATGATCCTGGTTGGCTTGAAGGTCAAAGTAAAGAGGGTACATGGTAAAACAAGATTTAAAGACCAATATGATGGAAGCTGACTGTAGTTGTCACCTGAGTAGATGCTTGGAAGCTGTTGGAGGGTGGACTCCTTGCAGTGAAGATGCCAGGGGAAAAACTCCGAGTGCAGTTACAAAGAGATGCAACTGTGTTAGCAAATTATGTGCTGTTAAAACCAAAATGTTTCAATAAAGTTCCCAGCAGAAGGGAGGAATATGCTTGGAGGAACATGCTTGCTAACATGGTCTGTGTCAGGCACTACCTTAGGCTGTGAGCGATCTGCTTCCTGCTGTGCCTCACCGAGGGTTCACCTTCCTTTGCTGCCTTCACCTTTCTCTCTCCACCAGAAAACGGACCTTTTCCAAGAGCTACTTTGACAGCTGGAAATATACCATGTGAAAGATGGAAGAGCTTTGTTCATCCTGAATCACGTACCAAAAGGAGAAAATAAAGAGGTGTTTTGTCACTGAAAGTATTAATTCTGTGTAAGGCAAGTTTTCTACAGTTCAGGAAAGTAGTGCTGAAAAATTTCACCTGTAAATGAAAGCAAAATATGCCAGTGCACAACCACTGAAAAATTTTCACAGGAACTTGTGTTAGGCACTGTCAGTACATATTGATATAGATGTCTTTGAAGAAGAACATTTTATTATGGATCCACTGGAATATCTGTGTGGATGCAATGCTGTTTGCGTGAACTACCTTTCACTGGTTTGGCATATTCCCTTCTCATCTTAAATAACCAGGGTTTTTTTTTTTTTGCAGATGGAATGTGTGAGGGGAAAATTAGATATTTCAGCTTCCAGGAGTAGGTCAGTGACTAGTCCTGTTTACTAGGATTGCCCCCATACAAAAAAAATTTTTGTAATCACTTGTTAACTTGTTCTGTTAACTTGGCCAACTTTGGAGGTTGAATAAGCACTATGATTAATTTGCCTGCACTGCATATCCCTGAGATAATCCTCCAAGTGAGACCTGAGATACATTGCTGTGCACATTTGGGAAAGGTGGCTTTGTCCATGATTGATCTGCACCTTGAACAGGAGAATCTGTTTCATAAACATAATGAATTCCTAAAAGTAATACATACATCACTACGAGAGCATTAATTTTCCAACTTATTTATTTCCTAAAAATTAGAAGCTCATCTCTCAAAATTAGTATGTATATATGCATAGTAAGTTTATTTAAAATAAGATGTAATTTGCATGAGCTTTCCATAATTTTTGCAAAACAATGTTAATTACCCTTTTTAATGATACAGAGCATCCCAAAATTTATTTTTCATGGTTTTCCATCTTTGTAATTCCAGCCCTAATTTCCATTAACATAACTGTAGTGCAAAAAAAAACTGACTTCAAAACAAACTCGTAGTACAAGTGTTGTCTTGAAAATGAGGAGGAATGTATCACTAGCATGTCATTTTGTCTTGGGGAGTCTTTTTTTTTTTTCTAATAACCAAGAATTCTTTCCAAAAGGACGCACCTTGATCAGAGAATTGAGAATCTTGTGTGTTGTTGTATACATACTTTTATATATAAATATATGTATGTTATAGTATATATATGTATATGTTATGACTCCATACTGTTAACAAAGCTACATAAAAGGTGTAAAAGAAAACAGGGCATCACTGAAATTCCTAAGTTCCAGCAGCAGGCTGATTTGAAATCTCCTATTGAGAAGTGAATAGCAAGACAAGAGTTGGTGCAGAATTCATCTCAGGGTATTTTTGATTTATAAATCTGATTTTATATTTATAACTATAAATGTGAATATAAATCTCCAAGGGCAAAACTAATATTAGTACATGTAATTTCATCACATCTTAGACAGGCTCGTTTTCTTTACACTGTCTATTACATCTTTTCTCTATATTATATGCTGTCTATCTTCACATTATCCAAGTAATTTCCAGAAGAATATGAAATGTTTTTGTTACACGTAACCTCATTCTGGTTACTTTATTTTTTCTTACCAAAAGAAATCCTCACATAAATTTCATTTATATTGTCTTCATTACCTTTTTTTTTTTTAATCCTGGCTGTGCTGAGTTTAATCTCTGCAGACATGATGAGTTGTGTGTATGCCTGTGAGTGTGTTTAAAAAATCTGTACTTTTCTTAAATAAGAACAACATTTAATCAGTTGATATTTATGACTGTGACATAGGAAAGTCAGGAATATATTGTGTACTTCTAAAAAAGTATTTTTAAATGTAAACCAGAAGCTTTGAAACTAGTTTGCTTGGTGATCTCCTGTCTGTTATCTGCATGCTCATACTGCTCTGCTGAGTCTTATGAGTCTACTGAAAACTTGCCAAGGGGATGCTGATACAAAGATTTAAAACTGGAATTAGACTGAAATGAAATTACAGTGCTTTTCCCTGTTCCTTTCTTAAGCAGCTTTTTTTTTTTTCCACCGGTTTTGTGACAACTGAATATTAATTTAATTCTAAGATTCAGAATGATAAAACTTAAATTACAGCAGATTTTTTTCATGGATCACCAACACCAACTATATTGTAAAATATGCACTGACATTCTGCAAGAGATAAAGATTGTTTACTGTACATTGCTGAATCCCAAACAATCCTCTTGAGCTTTTGCTAGTGATAATCCTTCCCACTGCTATTATGAGTAGTGGTAATAACTCTTCCTTTAACATGCAGTGATAATTCTTCCTCTTTACCCCCATAAACCTCTGTTACCCTCATAAAATTTCCAATAAACCAACTCAAACTTACAGAGCAGAAACAAATCATCTTCTGTTTTAACAGAGAGATAACACAAAGCATTTCCAAAGACTGCAATTAATCCTGGGGCAGCAGTACTCAAAAATTCCAGCACCCAACTAAGAAAGGTATTGTTACCTGACGTGTTTTGTCTAAAAGAAGTGCATTGTAAAGGCATAAAAGATCTTAAGAACTGCTGGTTGACTTTCTATTTCTAGTTTTCTGTTCTACTGAGTGCTCAGGCAGACTGCCTCTCCATTTTCCTCTTTGGAAGGTGCTTACTTCTGCTGGAAGCTCTTTGAGCAGGGTATTGTCTTTCTCTTTATCTTTGTGCTGCATTCTGCTGCGTTTGGCACAAAGAAATGATAGAAACAGAAGTGGGTACAAGGAATTAGGCTGGAATATACTGCTTCCCAGCCAGCCCAGCCCAGAAGCCCCAGTTGGCTGTCTGGCTGTTCAAAACACAGTTTAGCTGGGGGGCAGGAGAGAGGGAAGTGCAAAAGAGCAAACAAGTTATTGCCTCAACAGCCTCTGCCCAGTTAAGTTACTATGGTGCCTGGCACAACGGGAATGAGAGGTTCAAGTAAATTTCCAAGTCTTTTGGTAAAATAAATAGCAAAAACTATTTTCTCTGCATGTGGAGAGCTTTAACTCTCCTCTCCTCTCCTCTCCCCTCTCCTCTCCTCTCCTCTCCCCTCTCCTCTCCTCTCCTCTCCTCTCCTCTCCTCTCCTCTCCTCTCCTCTCCTCTCCTCTCCTCTCCTCTCCTCTCCTCTCCTCTCCTCTCCTCTCCTCTCCTCTCCTCTCCTCTCCTCTCCTCTCCTCTCCTCTCCTCTCCTCTCCTCTCCTCTCCTCTCCTTTTTTCTTGTTTCATTCATGCCAGTATCCCACAGATTATTTTTGCTACCAACCATCATAGGATTAGGAGCAGAGAAGTTACTACCTTAACAGTGAACTAAATGGGTTACACCCACATAAATGCAGAATAACTTCATTGAAATAAATGAGCCAGAGCTGCAAGTGGTGTAAATGACTTTCTCCTTTGTCTCAGGGAAATGACACCAATTTTCTTCAAATGTATATCAGACTCGAAGTAGATCCAATTTATGTTCATTTACCAGGGCACTATTTGGACCAGTTTCAGAGAGAAGGATTTGCCCTCACCAGTAGCATGAAGTATTTGTTTTGTTTCATTGTTCCCCTTTGCTTACCTCTGCTTTTCACATGGTGTCAGTCACACACATTCTTTACCACAGTGTCAAGAGCCGATAAGCAAAAAATACATTGACTTTTGCTACTGAGCCTAAACTCTTGTTTACAAAAATAACTTAAATAGGTGCTATTATCAACATGAAGCAAGGGTGAGATGTTCTCTGAGAACACAAAACAAAAATGGAAAAAAGGGTACTGGAATAATACAACACATTACATAGTAATTAATCATCACTGCTGTGTTTTAGCTGTCTAGGAGGGACTAAATAATGAAGCAGCTGAATTGCTGTTTAAAGAGACACAGTTTATTGTTAAAAATCTGAAATAAAACCCTGCTTCCACAGCCAACTGGGTTGTAGCCAAACTGCCTTAATCTTTCATAAAGTGCCAGAGGCAATTGTGTTTTGTAGATACACAGGACATACCTCAGCAGCAGGAAAAATAGTCAAGAAAATTATGAAAGATAGAGTTATATATTAATTTAATGTATACAACCTGCTAAGACTAAAACCCCGGGCTTCTCAAGGCCAAACAATAGCTCTCTAAGCTGCCAACACTCACTCAGAATTAACAAAATAGTGAATAAGGGAGAAATGGTGGATAAAATTTATTCAGGCTTTCAAAAGACCTTTGGTAAAGACCCTTAGAAGAGGCTGTTAGGGAAACTTGGCAACCATGGAGGGAGAGTTAAAATTTCACATGGATTAGGACCTCACTGGGAGATAGGGAAAAAAGAGAGGGAATAAGATTCTATTCTTACTGTAAAAGAGGTTAGAGGTGCAATACCCTCCACACCAGTGTTTTTTTGTCTGTGCCAAATCACAGAGTCCATACTCATGAGCAGCTCCATTGAAATCTGCTGCTGACTGTGGTGGGAAGTTTGTTGTTACTGTGTTTCAGGAAGTTTAAATAAGGTTTAGAGGACATGATGGCATATTTATAGACAGTCTGAATGGGGAAAAGCTCAGTAAATTAACCACGAGTTGGACATGCAAATCAGGTGGATTTAGTGAAGAGCTGAGATAACCATAAAGGACTGTAAAATCATCTCCATGAACTTGTAAGGGCCATGGTGTTCTAGTCACCAAATCACCCTACCAGTGGTATCACTGAACTATCTGTTCAGATTTCCTACCTGCCAATTTACTTTGGGAGGGTGGTATGTGTGTTCACTAGATAGCAGTTTATGTCATTTCTCTGAGACCCTAGGTTAGAGGAATATCTGCAGAGGAAAAAAAAAAAAAAAAAAAAAAAAAAAGAAACAAGATCAAATTTCCAAAGAAATTATACTTGAGAATGACTGTGACCAAATTAAGTCTTGTGTGAAAGAAGTTAAAGTATTTTTATTATGGGTCCTGAAGCAAGAGCAAGAGCTGCATTCTGTATTTTCCTCTGAAGTCCCCTACTCTTGACTCAGGTGGAAGTGTGCCAGACCATTAGGTCTTAGCAGGGTTGATGTGCTGCTGGTCATATCACTCTGTGTATTACTGGCTACAAAAATTAATGTGCCTTAATTCCCATTATCCAGTATGTCAGCTAAGCATACAGCCCCATTTCTCTGCTTTCTTAGCTTGACATTTCACAAGTTCTGTAGCTGCCCTCAAGGTGAACATCCTTTTGGAGAAAGCTTTGTTTTCTCTACGAAACAGATCCATTCCAAACTACATCTAAAAATCCTATGCATGTTCAAAGAGATGAATAATGCAGTTGCTCTATAAGGAGGACGAATATGACAAAAAGAAGTGAAAAACAGATAAAAATAGATGGGAAGATGATGGCCCATAGCCAGCTGTGCAAAAATTTGGAAGCATAAAGTACAAATAATTCTAGTAGCAAGGCTGAGGAAGACTGGTTTGTCTCTCTTTGCTTGGTACTATGGCCCTGAATCAGCTGCTTGGAAAAACAAGGAAAGTGCACAAGTCTCTAAGGTGAAGAGAATGAGGGCACAAACTTTGTTGATGGTATGAACTTGCTTGGCTTAGTAAAACTGAGAGCTGACTGCAAAGATTTGCCAAAAGACTGTACAAGATTAAGTGGGTGAGAGATAAAACGGAAAATGAAATTCGATATGGATAAATGTAATTTACACAGGTAAGAGCAATAAAGCTTTAGTTACAAAATTATGGGCTCTGGGCTGACTATTACCATTCGAGAGAGATATTGGGAATATCTTAGCTAGTTCTGTAAAAACATCAACTCAATATTCAGTAGAAGTCAAAAAGCAAATCAAACTTTAGGAAATATCAGGAAATAAATAGAGAACAAATAGGTAATGTTATTATGCCGGTATAAATCTGTGATATGCTTGCACCTTCAATGCTTTGTGCATTTCTGGTCTTGCTGTTTCAGCCAGAAGTGGGAAAGGCACAGAAAAGGGCAGGATGGCTGATCAAAGGTGTGGGTACCACCTGTGCAAGAAACAATGACGTGCACCAGCACTCCTGGGGAAGAGGTGGTGCAGAGCAGGGGCCACAGGGAGGAGGAGAAGAGGGATCAACTTCTGATACATGAGCTTAAAGTCATGAGAAGATTCTGCCACACAGTTCAAAGCAGGCAAACTGGAGTAATTCTTTGCACATATGTCAAAACTACTGATGCTAAAATTTACCACTGTGGTAAATGTGCCTCGCATGTCTGAAAGGAGAATGTACTGAGAGTGACGTACTAGAGCTACCAGCTCTGTTTCTGGTTTGTAAAACATGAGTAGTGAAGGGATTTCTGGCTCTTATTTTACCCTGGGCATTTGCCCCTGCTCTGTTAGAGACAAACTATTGGGCAAGGTGTAGTTTTGATCTATATACCTTACACTGTGCATGTAATAGTTACTCCTAGAAGGCAGGGAGGGGTACACACACATGAAAACAGGCACGTGGAGGGACAGAGAAGCTGCCCTCAGTGCAGGAAGGGAAGGGAGCACAAAAAGGAGCACTCAAGGAATGTCAGAACATTGTATTCTATTGTTTCATCCTCTGGAATCTTAGACTAAACAGCCTACATATCAAAAAGTGCTTTTTTGCAATCAGCAGGAGTTGGTTTAGGCCCTCAGGGCAAAGCTCTGGTCCATTCCCATTGCAGATATGGTTTCCAGATAGAATTCACTCTGAAGAGCAGAAAAGTCACTCTGTAGTGACTCAAGGTGCATCTATTTGTCATTCTATCTGTATCTTTCACTGTCCTTTTTTGTGTTTTCTCTGATAAGGGACCCTGGTGACTGAAGTATAGATCAAAGCACCAGCCTAAGGCTGGCCAAAAGAAAAGGGAAGAGAAAAAAAGTAAAAATATATATCATTGAGCTTAAAAGATTCTTTTTCTTATTTTCTGCCCTTTCTATACAAAGATTTTCTGTCTCATCCTGCATTTAACATATCCTATAGTTACTTTGAAGGAGAAGTAAAAGGGAAAGACTCAACAAAAGATTTTCCTTTCTTATATTGTAACTATACTTAATTCTAAACTTGAACTGTTTCATTATATTTGGATTAGATGGTGACTTATTGTGCTTCATGTGCCATGTCTGTGCTGCTCATTAACCTTTTCTATGATTGCTGTCCTGAATCCTCACAAAGCCATGAGCCCAGTGACTTTGATCCTCTGTGTTTTATTACTTTGGTTTTAAAAACCAAATATAACAGCCCAGGTTACTATGTGTTAATTATGAGGAAAGGCATATAATTTAATGTATAACATGCCATAGTACCCATATTTGAGGTATGAGGTCTAAAACTATTGAAATTTCTTTTCATACCACCAAGACTCAAAAACATTAGATAAAAGTTTTCTTTCATATACTGAAAGAGGGAACACTTTGGGGTATAAAAAAGACTGGAAATCTGTCTGTGTCCAAATTATCTTTCTTTTAGCACAAGCTAGTCTGTAAATTCTCAGAGATTTATATAAAGGGTTCTGTTTCATTTATTAAATATATGATATAAGTGCAAACTTTTAATTCCATCATAAATCCATTCCATCCATTCCATTTATTCCAATAGCTTTTCCACACGTTTATCCTTATTATTGTCATAAAAGTAATGCTCATGCTTTTTTCCTGTGTTGTGTTTCTGCAGTAGCATCAGGGCATACCTCTCTGTCACATTTTTCCATGGGTTTTTTGAATGTGACACTGTTTTCACTACCCACAGTATGATTTAACTATATTCAGGTTTATTACAGTGCCCAGATTGGGTTGTTAGGCTGTAGCAATGGAGCAGCATACCTTCACCAAGATGAATACAACTTTACTCCCTTGAACCATTTGATGTGATGCTTTTAGTGAGTATGTGCTGTTGAAAAGAGCATTCTTCTTTCCTTCAAAACCAGAACAAATTTTTGCGAAGTTAAAGTTACAGCCATGGCAAATTTAGAACCAATATTTTCTGTTAAATAACATCATTTGTGCTAGCAAGATTAAAAAAAAAAAAATCCTTAACTTTTTCAAGATTTTGGGTTCATGAGGAAATTTCTCTGATCTGCGTATTATAGTGAAAAGTACTACACTCTGGCAATGACTTTTATCCAAAACTTACTCTAAAAGTTCCTCATACAAAATTATACCCTCAAAATATAAGCCATTTACTGCCAGATGTTTTGCAAGCTGTTCTGTAACATCACATAAAAAGCAATGAAATAAAGACAGAGCCATAGCAATATATATGATAAGGAGCTAAAATTGAGATAGAGAGGGGTGTTAGCTTTGTACAATTTACAGTAATGGGAAGAAATCAAGGTGTTCTTGGAAACTAAGTAGAGACAAGTGAATTCTGAGTGATTTTTTTAAAGATTAAGCAGAACATTCAGTTAAGAAATGATTGAGTAAATTTATATATTTTGCAATGCACCATGAACACCATCAAACTTTCCTCCATGTTGATTCAAATGAGGAAATAATTTTAGAACTTGAAAACCCCATTTTGAGGTTTTGTGTTTCTCCCATCCAAAGACCTTTCTGATGCCACAGATGGATTCATGGTTAGACATCTCACATGAGATATGCCAAACCACTGTCTGTACTGATAATGGTCTGCTTGATCTCATCAGGTTTCTTTCACTTTGGCTGTGTGTACCCCTGCCCAAGTAATTTGGGGCACCTTTTGTTATTGGTGACTGAAGGTGCCCATTTTTTCAGAGCCAGGTTAGTACATTAGCCAGATGGAAATAACAGGTGTTGATCATGAAGGACATGAAAAAGTGAAACACGTGTAGGCAACCCCTGAGCTGCTGTTTATAGTCATTTTCACTTTGGGACATAACAGTCCAGCCTCAATAGACACTGAAAACCACAGAAGCTGGCACCAGCTGGTTAACAGGTGGTTAAACAGAGAGGAAAGTGAATAAAATTATGTTACTGGAGAAATCAACAGTTTTACAATGCAGAATGGAATTTTTAAATTATTATTTTTAAGATCAAAGTTTAGCAGGAGGTGAATGACTTATGTCCCCTGCATATATTTCATATTCCTTTGTCACTGCCTGTGACACAGATCAGGGTCTTCAGACAAACCAGAATTACAAAAGAGGAAAATAGAGCAATACCCAGAAGTCAAGAGGTGATTTTTACTAATAACAATAATACTTTATTTCACTCTAAGATGTTAGAATAGTTCCTGCATAGAGATATTCTCTTCATGAGAGAGAAAGTGAACACCTTTTTTACTTTTCTGTGTTCTGTGTTTTAGGAGAATAATTTAGGTTTGTGTCAGTGGGAAAACTGGGCCTGAGAGTTAATTCTTCATATAATTTGTTCATGAAACCCTAATATGAGATGAGAGAAGGAGACACTAGAACACAATATAATGGAAATAATAAGCAGAATTTTCATAGAATCATAGAATCCTTAAGGTTGGAAAAGATCTCTAAAGTCTTTTAGTCCAATTGTTAACCAGCACAGCTAAGTCCACCACTAAACCACATCTGCATGTATTTTTTTAACACTTCTGTCTGTTCAGGGGTCTTCAATGCTGACTACTCTCCATTTACCCAGATCTCTGAAGGTGGTGCTGTCCTCACTGTTTCCCAGCCTTCTTTCTTTAGACCCTCTGCAGCAGGAATCATGAGAGTGCCAACTGTGCCTTGCTGCTCTGCATGGTTATCAGCAGGGATACCTCCTTTATTTGTTTTTTAAAGTGCCTTACACATCTGTGGAGCAGGAGAAGTCATAAATAATAATAACAGTGCCACTGCTTCCCTCTCATTAATACCGAGTCACTAGAGATTCCCTCGTGGTGATGCACAGTGCATGACACTGCACAGATTGGGGCTTCCATCATGCAGACTGTCAGCATGATTGCTTTCACTAAATGCAGCCATTGCACACAGTGAAATATGCTCAACTGGGGCACTGCTAGTAAAGCACTTACAGCAGCTTTGCAAACAAGAATGTATAACTTTCATAATTCTGCTCTGGAGACTAAAAGCTTGGAAAAATTCTGGAGATTGTGAGCAGGATGTGAATATGTTAGCACTTTTCTCACAGGAATCCAAGCAGTGGATCTTATTCCCAGAAATCTGCCTTTATTTTCTCTGGGGAAACCATTCACTGCCTTTCTTAAGTCCGTGAACTCTCTGGGTCAGTGATCATCTTAATCCACTCCACAGGGTTTAGAACAATGAGACTTACTCTTGACTGCCTGGTGAATGGCAATTACCGTGATAATTAGCTAATTATGTTAGCCAAACTGGCAAAAAAAACTTTTAAACAAGAGCTATTGGTACTCTGGATTGAAGGAAGCAGCACTAAAACCCCAGCTTCTCTGAACATCTCCGTTAGTCTCATCTACTGAAGCTGTTTACAGCCAGTGGACCAGCAGTAAGGTCTCCAAGAGGCCATTCAGATCACAAGCCCAAGGCCTGCACATCCCTGTGGAGGAGCTGCCACTGTCAGTGGAGATCTCCAGATCACACTCCTAAAGCTGCATGTACGGAATAGATGACATGGAAAATGTCTTTGTTCCCAAAACTGCCAAACTGCCTTCTTCACATTGCTTCTGGCTTCCACAGCCATTCTCAGCTGAAGGCAGTGCCACAAAAATCAGTTGTACCACCTCACTGCCGTATTTGGCCAATCGTTTCCCTCCCTACTTTTTCTCTTTCAATGAGTCCTGGTGTTCTTACCCTCTAAGAGCAGCTCAAGATAACAGCCTTAGCTGGAAGGAAACTGTTGTTTGTTTAGGGAAGCCTTCTGGAAGGCAGTTCTCCAATCTGGCTTATTGCTAGGCCATCCCAAGGGAGATGGCAGGAATGTAACACCAGCCCCATCCAGATGTGTGTGGAAAGTAATTTTGAAATAGTACCCCCTGCTTCTGTGGAGATAACTCAATATCCCTCTGAAGTGCAGAATATTAGATTCTATAGCAGATACAGTGTGAAATAGCTACCAAAGTTCAAATACTTCTCATTTAATTCCTAGTAACTTCCACAGCTAGGCCAGCCTGTGGGGGCTGTGTATTCTTATTCTTCCATGAATTCACTTGGATTCATGTGACTATAGGGAAGGGTAGTGTAGAACAACCACTCTGTAAATGGACATCACTGAAGCAGATGCTCCCAAATTCCAAGTGCATTTCAACAGGTTTTCTGGTGTTCTCACCAGAAACATGCCATGATCATAGACAATGCCTAGGTCAATATTTTGAAGGTAGGGAGCAAAGCCATGGATTTTGCTTTGGAGTTCATCCAGAGAAAGGTTCTTCCCAAGAACAGTAGAAAAAAAAGTGACGTTAATCATTTCATTGCAGACTTACCAGTGTCTTCCCTGAAGCAGTTGCAGTTTTCTGGGAAATAATAACAGAGTAGATGGACCAGTCTGGATTCAAACTGGCAGTAAACTATCTGTTTTAAATGCATTCAACATCTTCCTGTGGAGAAACAGGGAAAAGCATGCAAAACCGTAGGAAAAACTGAGTTGAGCAAAAATACATTTTACCATCCTAAAAAAAACGTAATGCAGAAGCTCATAAAACCTAAAACTCCACAGGGTTCATCCTGCCAGAGAACCGGTTGTGAATAGCAGTACTTTTGACAAATAAAGCTTTTTTAAGAAAAAAAAATATATAATGAATGTTGGCTTATTTGCATATGGTAATTGGCCTTGTCTGTCACTTCTGCTTGACAGTCTGCTCTTCAGCAAATGCTGCTTTGTTTGTCACTTCCCAAGCTCTATGACTGTCTATGGAGCAGCAGTCTTTTCATTTTTATAGATTTCTAAGTGATGTTAATGAGAATAATCTGGCACAAGCAGGAAAAAAATAGATCTGGTGTCATTTCTGGGCTCTGGACATAAAACTTCAGAAGAATGTATTAAAATTATAATATGGTTTCTGTGCTGTATTGTTGTACTATGTAATTTGAAAATATGTAGCTTTACATTCTACACCAGCTGGATTATATTTTCAGTATCTTGGCACAATTTATTTGTTCTGACATTATAGAAAGCTTTTAAAATCTCAAAATTATAGAATTGTAGAATTGTTAAGATTAGAAAAGACCTTTAAGGTAATCAAGTCTAAGCATCAACGCAGCACCACCATGTTCATTATCAAACTGTATCCTCCAGTGCCAAATACACACATTTTTTTTGAATACTTCCAGGGATGGTGACTCTACCACTTCCCTGGACAGCTGTTTCAATGCTTTACAACCATTTCAGTAAAAAAAAATTCCCAACATCCAATCTAAATCTCCCCTGGCACAACTTGAGGCCATTTCCTCTCATCCTGTCACTTGCTGACTTGGAGAAGAGACTGATACCCACATGTGTGGGTGTATGCATGTATAAACCCATTAAATTTACAAGCCTATTACAATAAATTAGGTTTTAACAGCATTTCCTGTAGTGTTTTAAGGAAAACCAGGCAGAAGGCAGAGCTACTGAACAAATCTTCACCATCATTCTGGAAGTTCAATCTTCTTGCATCTGAAAAAGTTTTAACAAGTCTTTGTATGCCAAGAAATATCCTTTCTGTCATCAGTTCTGCATGCAAAGTTTTCTTCAAGTGGGAATAAAGACAAACACAGTATCACAACCTGTGCTGAGCTGCATAAGAGACAACTGAAGGCATCTGACAGGTAGGGAAAGCCACTGCTCATGTTGTGCTTCTCAGGAGTCTAAAACCCATTTTAGCACTAAGGGTTGTTAAAAGGAAAAGTCACTTTCCATGTCAGGGTCCATGGGTAGCCAAGAACTGAAGTACATAAAACCAAATGAGACTAGATCATTTAGTAGTTTTCATTTGTGCAAAGAGGATACTAAATTCCAGCCCAACAGGGCTTCTTGCAGGAAGGACTGTAGGTGGAATGGGAAAAGAAAGATCAAATATAATCTGTGATTCACCACTAATGTAATAATACCTCTGTGTAGGAGACTATGCCTCAGTTACCAGTAATGGCAGATTTATGTAGGAAACATCCAACTGGCATTTCCAAAATTAAGACAAAGCATATTACCTATGGCAATCTTAGGGCAAAGCTATATCAAGTGAACCCACGTTTCACTTGTTTGCTCCTGTGTCACATTAGTGTGCCACAATGCATACAACATGAGTAATGCACACACTGAGGGAGAAGTCAGAGAAAGGAAAACTACAGAACTGAAGAGAGAAAATAATGGATGAAAATTAAACAAGATACAAAAAAAAAAAAAGCAAAATCAAGTAGGAGCAAGAAGCCTTATCAAAAGGAAATAATATGCAAGTGTCTTTGCACAAATTTAAAAATTCAAGTTAGTGTGAGTTAAAAACCACTAATAAACCAAGGCATGGATATACCTGTCAACTGAGATATTCCCTCATCTCCAAAAGAGACCATTTTAATGCTTGGTTTAAGGAAGGTTTAAGAAGCAGCTCGGGTCATGAAGAAGTTTTCATTCTCCTTCCTCACATCTTCATTAATTAGTCAAAACTGGTTGGTTGGTCAGGTTAAGTCCACCAGCAGACACACGTGTGCTCCCAGGTCTGATCCTTCCTGCACAGACATTATTGACAAACAGTGAAGGCTCCTCTGTCTTGCTTCAGTCAGTACCATGTCCACAAGGACATGACCCCATCTAAAGCAGCAGCACTTACAACACAGAACAGGAGCATAAATTAGGGTTCATTAATTGTTTAAGCTGAGAAGCTGGACCATAAACTGACCTGCTTGAGGCAGGGCAACACATTTTCCTGCTTCTCTTGCAAGTGGCAGGAACAGGTTACAGCAGGCAGGCAAGGCACAAAATATCTGACACTGCCAGAGTAGGTCAGGAAAAACTTCCCAGATCCCTCAACCTAAAGACTGCGGGTTTCTGAGAGGTGATAACTTCATGGCTTGCAGGTTTTTGAATCATTTTTCAAAAATGAATAATAGGTGTTCTTAGAATACCCTGAGTTGGAAGAGAACTGCAAGGAGCATCGAGTTCTCAGTGAGAAAAAAAGGCACCAACATGCTTTAATAAAGGAAACAAATCTGTCTGTACCAGATAAAGGCAGCAAAAATATATGAAGAGAATATTTGTTTAAATTATAGAAAATTAGAAATCAGACAAACAGATGTGATGAAGAGCAAAACCACAAGAGAATCACAAGAAAATCTATCCTGTTAAAATATACATTAATGTCACAATTCATAATGACAACGGATATTTTTAACTTTTCTAAATTAACTTTGTAATTTCAGCTGCTTGGCAAACGCAGCTGCTGTTCTGCAATCAATGATATTTGATCAATATCTATCACCTGAGGATCTGGCCCCTGGTGTGCCAAAAGAGATTGTTAATTATTTCAGTACACAATGCACAACCATCTCATGAGATCAGTGCAAAATTAACATATTACAGATGTGTGTGCTTATTCCTTTACCATTTGGGATTCACAGTTACAAGACTTCTTCTGCAGTCATGCAGAGTATAATTTATTGAAAATAAATGGTTCATAATGATGGAATTCCAGGAGCTTTAAGCATATGACTGATTTCTGCACTTTGATGAAATTATGAGAGTTGGCAAGCACTAATTATGACTGCTGACATTTGTTTTATTGGTCTGATCTCTCATGGTTGCCATTCTCTGTTGAAATCCATGGCAAAACAATTGCCATTACCATTGATGGAAACAGTGATGTTGTACATCACCTAACTCTTAATAGTTTGCAAGAAATCTGCTTCCAAAGTCAACTTTTCTCTTTTCTTTTTGGCTTTGTTCTTTTGAGAGATCTTCTCAGCCAGTAAAGAAAAATCGATTTAAATGAATAAGCAAGTGAACAGTATTCATATCACCTTTATTTCACTTTGCTTCCTTGCTTGATTCTAATGATTCTTTATTTCAGTACTGAGAGAAGCTTCACTATGTGGCCAAGCCATCATAAATAAGAATCAAGTAAGTAAATAAAATCATAAACCCAAGTCAGTGTCAGCATTTACTTTCAGCCATTACAAAGATCTTTTTAATAATAACAAATGTAAGTTCAGGAAAATCCAAGCTGTTCATTGCTCAGAAGGGGCTCACAAATTGCAGGAGATGACAGCAGCCTTTTAATACTAAAATAACAAATTGCAACCCCTATCAGATGTGTTGCCAGCCAGAAGAGAAATTTTGCACTTTTTTATTAAGTTGATGGTTCTGCTTTCTTTAATTTGTTCTCAAACAAGGGGGGGAAATGAGAATGAATTCATATGGGGACAGCTGGCATGAAAATGTATTTCAAGGGATGAGAACTGAAAAAAAAGCATAAGCAAGCCACAGCAGAAAAGAGTGAGCCATCATGGACTGTCAGCCCTGTCAGATGGACCTCTGGGATCAGGGCAAAGTTAGGACTGACAAGTTCTCCCCACCCCAGTCCACTGGTGCTGCTTTCTGACAGTGGTGGAATGACCCTCCCTCTCCTCTGCATCCCTTGGATGGCCTGGTCTTTGTTTCTCTTCTCCCTGGTCACAGGGTTGGACCTTCTCACTGGCAACACTATTCCCTCTCCTCATAAACATTCTTCTTGTGTAGTGCTGAGACAAAACATCTATGCAGAAAGGTCACCAAATACAGCCAGTGGGGGTAAAAGTGAAATACTGCATCAAGGATCTTTGATGGCTTGAATTGACTCAGAGCCCCATCAGTCCTGTATTTTAACCCTTTGAAACAGTGAATGCCTGAAGAAGACAGTGCAAAGAAAGCTATGTGGGATTTTACTATGCAAGTATACATATATCTGCTGATACCTAAAGCAACCTGGTATTTGTACTGATAATGGGAAATCTATAAACTATTCCTCAAAGAAATGTTATTTTATAAGGGATTCAACAACCCTAGGACACCTGGAATTTAGGTATCTGTACTCTCACCTGTCATTTGCATGTACCTGCAGAGTCAGTATATCCCACACTCACAAAATGGTTGTGATTGGAGAGACTTTAATTCTAACACAGCTTTAGCATAAGCTTTAAGCAGTGTGCATTGGCAGCACCAGTTCTTATTCATGGACTCTGAAAAGGATGTCAGAACCTGGCCATGATAGCAAATCACTTTCAGGTATCTAAAGGTGAAGGTGAAGTTCCTTGAGGGAAAGGGAGAGAAACTATCTTGGCTAGTAGGAAGAGTATAAAACATGGCTTAGATATTTCCCACCTCTTTCTGAACTATTTTTTTGTTTAGGTCATGTCTGCCACCATGTTTTTAAGCTTCTTGAGAGTTTGCAGAACTAAAACATTTGTCCAAGTTTATGTCTGTAGATACAAAGAAAATGTGAGTTCTCAGTCCTGGTAGATGAAACTTTAGTTTCCCCCTACCTGGGTTGCACATTAATACTTTTTTTTTCCAGAATATTGGTCCAGAATTAAAGCTTCTTCAGTAGCTTTTGTTGTTTGTTGTGTTTGTTGTTGTTAGAGCTTCAAATTCCCAGATCTGGTTTGCATTTCAGTTCTTCAGTAGAAGTTTTCTGAAAGCTAAGAATCTTTTGATTTTTTCACTTTCTTTCTTAGTTGCATTTTTTATATTTTGTAAAAGATAGGTGCCGTTTGCCTAACTGTAGGAATTCTCCTCAGGTGCTCAAATTGGTCTTCCTTCCATCACAATCCTTGGGTCATTTTGTGCACATGATTTATCTGTGTGCATTGAGGGTAGAGGGATTTAGGCTGACTAGACTTGGTGAAACCATTCTAGCCTTTAATCTGTAGACCACACAAGAGAAGCCCAGGTCCCTCCTGAGAATTTTCTGGCATTCAGCTGGATTTACCTAAATACAGTGGATCCAAGGCAGTTTTGAATGCATTACTAGTGGCTACTCTGTGGTTTGTACCAAGCTCTACTCACAGCAGTAGTTATCTCCTGTACTTCAGGATTTGATAAATTGGGATGTTAAATTCATAAATTTTGTCACAAAGTACAGAGTGAGAGATAGAGTGTTAAGTCATGTCAGTAACTAAACCTCATGAAAAGTAGAGCACAATTCCAGCTGAGAGTCAAGAGCACAACAGACTAACATAGACACCACTGCCCATGCTGCAAAAAGAAAAAACAGCTTGCAGCTGGGGAAACAGGATCTTTGCACCTTTGTCCCTCTCATTCACTATTTCGATAATTTCCAAACTCATTGTGCTCGTAGGTTTTGCTTCTTTCCTGAGGCACACTTGAAAAAAAAATAAATCTTTTCCTTCATGTTGAACTCCACTTTTTCTGCTAGCCATTATTTTCTCTGACCTACAGTGACATGTAGAGCTGACTCTGCTGGAATGTCAGCTGCTTACATCTCCAGCATCCCTGCAAGATGATAGTGTGTCCATGGTGACACTCTGGCAGAAACATTATAAAGCATCAGCATTACCTTCAAGTGAGAATTTCTTAATTTTACCTGTAAGTTTTCTCCTCCAAAACCAATTTTCTCTCTTGAGGTAGTAACCATAATCAGCCTTCCTCATTTCTTTGTAAACTCAAAAAAAAATTACAAATATTTTCATATTACAGTCTTGCTAATACCTTAAAGGTGGAGGCTGCAAAGTAAAAGAAAGAAAATACAGAAAGAAAACACACTGTCTGAGAGAAATACTGAGTCAAGATATCCCCAAATATATTCTCGTCCTTCATGCTGATGTCTTCAACCAATAACAAGATGTTTGTGTTCAAGGTGCAGGCACTGTGACTTTTTGGCCCACTGCAACAGCAAATGTGTAAACATGTGTTAGGGACCAGACCTAGGGACTGACACAGAGTGAGTTCCACTAATCTCTTGTGGGGGAGGTCAACATTCTGGTCCAGTTTGCATTGCATTTTTATTCAGATAACAAAGGGATGTGGAACAGAAAGTTCTGGTAAAGAGAACAGTAGAGACTGGTTTCCAGGAACAATTCTTCTATCTTCCAACTCATTCCCTGTCACCTTCTTTCTCAAGTGTTAAGTCTTTCATATGACCCAGGCAACCCAATTAGTTGTTTGAAGGGACTGAACTTGACCTGTGAGCCACATTCCAAGTGTTCTGGAAATAACTAGATGATTTATCCTTGACCTCAGTGTCTCCATCTGCAAAAAAAAAAAACCCCAAAGCAATAATATTTAATGAACAGCAAAGTTGCAACTAATTGGTGCTCACTCTGCAGCAGCTTTGCCATCTGGGGACTTGAATTCGTGACTGGGGTTGCAGACAGCAATATTAGGGGACTCATAAGCTGGGATGGACATCAGGAACATGTGAGGAGTTATAGGATTGAGGTTATAGGATTGAGGACTTAGTCTGCCTGTGCAAGGTTGGATCACGAGAGAAGTGTAAAATGGAGGGCATGAGATCATGTCCTGATTTAAAATCTGGGAAGTGGGAGAAGTTTGAAGGTAGGCAGGATTTTCTTCACTTCCTAGTGTGGGGAGATGTAAAAAGGACACCAAAGAGTGGAAGAGAAAGCCAGAAAACCTGGGTCTCAAACACGTGAAAGAGTTGATATTTGAGCAGTGGGGCCAAGAAATCGCATCCTTATCCTGGGGAAGAGGCTCTTGTGAAGGATGCTGGACAATTGACAAGTTCTTTTGGTATAAGGAAGTATCAAGGTGAATATTCAACAACCTGGAAAGTGTTTCCGGTAGAAGGGTTGTGGGTAAAAGGAGAGGCAGTCCCAACAATACCTGCAGCATCACATCCTCTGTAGGAACTGCTCCGTTAGGTATAAATAAGGGTGCTTTTGTGAGATGGAAAATCATCCAGGAAAATCTGGATCTCAACCATACAGAGGATTAAGCCCCTACTTATACAGCCTGAATCCTGTGAGATAAACATGGAAGCTTCCATGTTTCTGAAAGCTTAGAATCTTTTGAGTTGTTCTCCAGATGACATAAGTGTACTTATAAAGCACCAGCTAATCCTGAGATTGAATTCCACACTATAGCCAACATCTCAGCTGGTTTGGAATTTTTTTTCAATATTTTTTGTGTGCATTTGTCGGATCATACAAATAGTTTCTTGATTTTCTATGCTTTTCTTCAAAGTATAAATAGTTGCAGCAGTTCACAGAACAGTAGGGTCAGACCTCTGGGACTGGAATCCAAATCTACCACCAGATGCAGATACAAAGCAATCTCATTTGAGAGACCAGTGAAGCCACTGTTTCCATTGGCTTCATCAGGAGTTGATCACTATGTCAGAAAAGCTGCCTTTTTAGGCACCTAATGATGGAGATCAGTGTTTAATGGACAGCAAAGAAGTTTAAAATATTATTAGTTTCATTGCCTTGTAGCAAGCTGACCTCTCCAATATTGTTCCCTCAACTGATAAAGTCATTTTGCATGGCAGAGCCCTCACTGCACAAAACTCATGTGAAAGGCCTTTTAGAAGTGTAACACCTTGCCCAAGGGCATGAACAATTTTATCAACATTTATTAAATTTTTTTTGCCTTTTTAACTTTGCATTAATTAGAAGTGAACACAACTATCTGTAAAGCTCCTCAATATAGCACTAAATTCCCCACTCGTTCAAAAATTTAGCAAAAATTACCATATGTGTGAGAAGGAAGCTCAACGTTTTCTGCTTTTCCAAGCTGCTGAGGCAGCATCCTCTTAGTGTTGATAAAAATTGCTTTGCAAAGGTTGTGCCTCTTTGGATTTATCACTATCAGCATGTGGCAGTGTTTGAGCTTCCAGCTAAAAAAAAAAAAAAAATTCAAATGGAATTTTACAGTACTTGCTTTGGGGCTGGAGCATAAAACTGCTCTCTTGGCAGCTTCCAAGTCCCAGGAAGCTCAGTCCCTGTGTCTCTTGGCTTTGTCACACTCCCCCACTGCATTGCTGCTGATCTTTACCACTTGCTGTTTACTTATTTTATTGCATAGTTTAGAGGCATCTTTTTATTATTTTTAACTTGTTATCATTTTGGCTACTCTTGATGACAGGTATTTACAGAAGGGCAAGGATATAAAGTGCAAAACTAATGTACCATGCATGAAGGGCAAGACACCACCATGGAGGAGAGAAGAAAGCTGCTGAAATAAGATTTTGAGGAAATTTTAGTTTCAGAAAAAATGGCTGGGTCTACATTATCAAGCTGTGAGCCCAGTATGAAGGCAAAGTGATGCTTAGCACTTGGCATCTACACTGTACACCTGCCTCAGGCTAGCTCTGGTGCTGTGGATTGGATGTCTGATAGCAATTAGGACAAATTAAGTGTTGACATTATTCTGGTGTAATGATTTCCTAACGGAGTGCGGTTTGTGTGTCAGGAGCCCCATCTGCAATCTGAATCTGTGTCTGCGTGGTGATGATAAGGAGATACACTGCAGAAGTGCACTGCTGAGCTGACCTGAGGCACTAATGGAAATCACCTGGGAAAAGAGCTGATGTCCTTGGACTGGGTGGAGAGCAGCAGTGGGTTTGCTGGTACAGCAAAACACAACCAGATCTTGGCAGGTGCAAGCCATCTCTAATATAAGTATCCTAAAACACATCTACTGAAGATCTGATCTGATATTCTGGTATTTTTAAAAAATATTTATAAATTTTTAAAAAATACATACCTTTGCATACTAGAGTGGATGAGGCATACTAGCATTTGTCTTTTTTCTGGTGCTCACCTGGTTTGACTTAGACTTTTTAGCACTTTTTAGCCCTTCATCATCTCGGTGTATTTTGATTCCCTTGATGAGGTTACACCCAGCGTACCTTAACCTGCCTTTCCTTCCTGCACACTTAGAACAGAGCCCTTGGAAAGAGCTGGAAAGGATTCTGAATCCTAAAGCCAACTCAGGCCCGTTTCATGGGAAGGGTAAAACAAAGGGTAAATGCTCCATTTTGAAGCTTTTTTTATGTGTTTAATCTTTCGCAGCATTGCTCATTCAATCTGTCCTGCACTAGTGACATGAGGAAGCCATGAAAGTGAATCCATTTCAGAGATGAACTGGCTCTGGCAGCTGTCCCCAGGCACAGGTCAGCAAACGCAGGATGGACAGGCATTCCAGGGCTCTCTGAGGGAAAAATTCCTTGAAAAACGGCACCTGGAAAATGCTCACTTCCTTGTTGCTGATCTGCTTTGGTAGTAAGGCAGCTGGCACAGAGTTCAGTTCCACCTTGGCTCTAGGCAAGGCAGAACTGCCAGACAATGACAGTTTTCAGAGGAGAAGCTTGGCAAAAAAAAAAAAAAAAAAATTAAAAAAATTACACATACAATCCCTCTGAGGAGAGATCCTCTTTGAGCCAAATGTTAATACACAGCCAGAACAAGTCTTTTCTTTTTACACATTCCTGCTGGCACTATAAGACCCCAAAATAAAAGCCTGTTGTGGAAAAAGCAGAGAACAGAAGCAGAAAATATAAAAAAAAAATTGTCTTGTTTTGTAGGGACACAAAACATTTCTGTTGCTTCATTGATCACAGCACTGGAAATAGGAACAATGACCTGCTGAAATGGCCAGGTAGAAAAGTTGTTCCATTTAGAGAAAATTCTTAAAAACTGAAGAATGTTGGTCCCAAAAAATAAAATTGGGAAAAAAATTATATAGAAAACTAGTCTTTGTCTCAGCTCCCACTGTGAAATCTCTGTGTCTTCTTTTAGTCAGGCCACAAGAGAACTTAAAGGTTTAGGTGTTTCTTTCATTAGCATTTGACCTACATTGACCTTAAAGAAAGGCTAAGATCCTGATGCTGTCAACCTAAGCTGTACAGAAATTAATTCTAGTCTGAATTTCAGTGGCAATGAATGCCTTATCCTCCTTCATCAGAACCAAATACCTGTCAAAACTGAGAAACTCTGAGTTGAATACTTGAGCATGGTGTGTAAATAATGAACTTTTTTCTTTTGTATCTATTGACTGTGCAAGCTCTGGGACAACATATGGCTATTATACTGTTACTTATTCTTAGTTGTCAAACACAATTTTGGAATTTTTTTGTAGAAACTTTGGCCCAAAATCCCACACAGAAACAGAACAACAGATTATTTTAACATCCACTTGTTGTTATATGTCTCTTTAAGTAAAGTTTTAATAGCTAAAACAGAAGTGATGCTGGGAAGCCAAATTTTTCAAATTTTTATTGATGTCAGCAACCTTCTCCTCTTTAAGAACTGTGAATGTTGTCTCCCCTTGGATTGTTGAAATGTGTATTTTAGGTTACTTTTCTTCTTTGGCGAAAAATTCTCTTCTGTTTTTAGACTAATAAATTCGGTAGCTCACAGGGCCTGTCATTCTGAATTGGGATAATTTTTTTTTTTGTGCTGCTCATTTCTCTTTAAGCACAGCTGCTGGAGTTCAGTAGAGCCATCTCTAACAAAGCCATCTGAGAAAAAAAAACAATATAGCTGCTAGAAATGTTAGCACTTGGATTAACACACTCAGTTGTAGCTGGAAGAAATCTGGCTAATGAGCTTCAGGACTCTTGGGAAGAGAAAATTTTAAGACATGAGCATTCTCTAAGAGCAGAAGTCTTTGGTATTGCAAAAGATACCTAATATTCTTCCTGGCTTTGGAATGGGTTTTGAGCTTTCTCTGTTGTGTCATCTCTTGCCTGACTTGCTGACCTAGCCTCATCTGTCCAACCAAGTTTGTAAATGAAGAAACACATTTGTCCTTCTCACATGGGAAATCCTAGGACAGAGAATTTGTGCCAGTAAATTAAAGCATTCCTGCTGAAGCAAAGAAAAAGCTCCTCTAAGTAAAAATAATCTTCTAGCAATAAATTTACTTGCCAGTAGCATGCTTTTGATAACCTAAATAAATAAACTAATAAATATCAGTAAAATCTTCACCTCCATAAGCAAAGTGGCTTAAATTGTAGAAGATATTGAGTGCTTGCCACGTCTTGGTGTTACAGGCTGCCTGTTGTCTCTGTGACCTCAAAGAAGACCCACCACAAATTCTGCAATTTCCCGAAATTCATTCATCCAATCTGTGCCTGTTGGATGTGGTGGCTTCTTCATTACTCTCCTCACCAGAATTTGTACATGATGTCCTGGTAGGCATCCTGTTGTCCACCAGCCAGAAAGTGCTCGTGCAGGGCATATAAATAATCCCAAAACACGAGAAAACTTGAAAGTAGATTAAAACTTTAACACCCTTGTCTGGTTTCTGTGCAAATGAGCTGTGCACAGTCCATTGTAATGAGGTCCCAAGGTTCATTCTAATATCTAATATACTTTATCTTTAATATAAAAGATGGGCAGCATCAGGCCTATCTGCAGAACAAGTACCTTGGGTCTACCTGTGTACCCTGAATATTGAAACCCTTCTCAGGATGAGCCTGAACATGCAAACATGCAACCTCACTCCTCAAAGGAACTGCCACTCAGAGGGTGAAATTCAGTCTGGAGGTTGAGCATTCTGTCTGCAGTAGTCATCTAGGCAAATATTCACCAGAGGAAACCTGGTGGAACAAAACATAAGCTAGTTATCTAGATTCTCCACAGCTAGTGAAGAGAAATAGGTTTCCTCTTTCTTCAAGGCTGATGTCTAAAACCATTAGCTGTGTCATTCTTTAGAGGTGCTTTTTTCCTTCCCTTGCCTATAAAAATATTCTGAATAATTAACTCTGATACAGATGCTTGTCATATAGATGTCTGAAATTAGATAAACTGACTATTGGTATTGTCAGGGCTCATGAACCAGGGTGACAAGGGAACCTTGGTGGGTTTTTTTTTTATTTAATGCCTTGCTCTGAACATGCCAGCACCATCATTAAGCCACCCCTGAGAGTCCCCTGGCAGTAACACGATTAGGGACAATATCTCGCTTAACCTAAAACCTAATCTCCAAACTGCCTATGCTCAGCAGTGCAGCAGTACAACAGTCCTTGACAGTGGGTAACCTCAAATACCAACCACCCAGACTTATCCTCTGCCTTTTCCACCCATTTACATAAAGGGAAAGAGATTATTTTCTTGTTCAACAATCCTTCCAAAATTTGCGATCAAGTCTTTGCGGTGCTGTTGAACATCTCTTTGAACTCAGGTAAGTCTGTCAAACCCCCATTCCAAAATATTCAGGGCTTAGCCTCCTGCTGGAGTTAATGACTGCTGGTTGCCTGAGAAGCTTTGAAGGTCAGAGGACTGCTCAAACTCGTGTAATCCTCAGAGCTGTGAGAGAGCAGTGTTCCTCAGAACTCGTGCCATTAGAAACAACTTTATTTCACGCCTCTGTGAATTGTTCTCACACAAATATTTTATGGTTTAAGACAAAATACCAGCTATCTAAATGAAAGGAATCAGGCAGGTGTTCAGGTAAAGGAGGAAGAGCAATGCAAATGAGATGTGACAGACAGTGCATGACATTTTTCGAAGTGTTAGTATACCAATTAACTGGAGAAATAAAGGCAACCATTATGTAATTTTATGTCAAATGTCTCTCAGTTATAGACATAAAGAGAAAATGCAGGCTTCTAGAAATACAGGACTTAAACAATCTCCAAAGACTGGGTCTATTTGAAATGACAAGTTTGTCCACCAGATCAGTTTCAGGTCTCTCAGCGCCGCTAGTCCAAAAGCCAACAAAACAAACACATCTACTATCAATTTGAAATGTCTCCACCTGAAACTGTCTTCAGAGAAACATTTACAAGTTGTAGCAGTCTTTTATATATATTCCATCCGTTCCTATCCCTCTCAGCACACAAGATCAGCCTCTTTATAGGAGTCTCTCTTCCCTTCATGATGATTCTAGACTGAGAACATTCTCATTTTTAGAGTAGCTGCTGTGATGAACACGTGGCTTCATATGAGTCTTCATTAAGAAAGAAAAATTGTATTATTGTCACATTCCTTATTAGCACAAAACCACAATTCACTGTTGCTCTATGGACTAGAGGTGCATATTGTAAGACATATTGTTATAGATTTTTTTAAGTCAGTAATGAATTCCATTGGCAGCTAAAAGCAAAAGGAAAAGGCTTCAAGATATTCCTTTTTGGACACTTTTCATATACACTTGCCCTTGTATTGATTCTTTCCATCTCCCAAGAAATGTAGTGTAGTTTCATAAGCATGACCTCTGACTCCTTTCCAGGTCATCACTTTCTATAGGATTTGATCCTTTCCTTAAAGGACAAATTATAAGGTATTTTTGAGAAATTGTCTTCCAACAACCTGTTGATTGGCTCTGAAAACTATTCTGCTCTTAGCCTGGTTTTATTTCTGGTCATAGTAAGGGCATTTAATTATCTTTTGCAAATGTCAATCAGAGATGTATTGCAAATGAGCTACACTCTGCAGGTTGCCCACAAAATGCTTTATGTCCATCGAGTTCTATTTTCACTGTATTAAGGTATATGCAATTGTACTTTGAGCTGTATTAGATGATGGTGACATTTTATAAATTAAAATAGTTACAAAATATTTTTTGGAGTATTTGTATGCCTAAAAGTTTCGTCATTATCCAGAAATGGTGCAATAAAAAGAAGTTTTTTAGGAAACCAGAATAATTTAAGTGAGACGATCAAAGGTTTCATTTGGCCCCTGTGGGTTTATTTGCAAACAGCCTTTGTCCAGCACTGCTCTCCAAGCCACTGGGTGCTGTCTCTGCAGAAATATGGCTTTTTCTCTGCATTCCAGATCTTTACATTGCAAGGTGATAAAATGTTCAGGATTTGAAAATGCTTCACAGACAAATAAGTTTTTCAGAAAATAATGAACAGCTCCACGGAGGGGAGAGTCTGGTATTGAGGAGTCTCTAACAAGAGCTTGAACACAGAAATATTTGACAAGCTAATGTCACAACACTTCTACATCTGGCTATTTACAGGTTTCCTAGGTACTCAGAAGCATTGTGTTCCAGTAAGGCATAATAGATCATTTCCAGTTTTTCTTTTGATGGCAATGTTTCCTTTTATTTTGGACAGGGTGTCAGAGCTCTCTGTGTCAGTAAAATGAGGAATTTTACTGTTCAAGGGGGCAGAGATGGAACAAAGGGAACTTTGCTGGTTAGGTTTCTTTCTCTCTGATCTTCCCCTCTTAACAGCAATTTCCTGAAATAGAATTCCATAAGTTCTTAATTATTCTACCTCTTTTTTCTTGGGAAACTGTTGAAACAAAAGAGTTTTCCTATCTCACAATATTACTGAATCATGTAATTTTTTTAAAGAGCTTGCACTATAGAAATGTTTTTAATAAGTTCCTTTGTGGAAAAAATGAGAAACCAAAGAAGAATGCATGGGTTATTTTAAATAACGTTTCCTTAACAGGCAAACTCTGAGTTGTTACAAGTGTGGAAGATATACTTTGTCTCTGTAATGTACGATACTTCAACAGAAATTAAATCTCTGATCCAGTGCAATTTTCATGGAAACCACATCTTCTGAAAGGAAAGTTGTTCTGTTTCTTAGGTGTTTAATACCTAAAACATTCCTCTAACTTGAGTATTTATGTAGGTGACATTTTTGTATCAGAACATTCTGCAGGCTGTAATGCTTTTTTTTTTTTCCAAACTGCACATTTTTAATACATTAGAGTGACAATTGGAATTTTCTTGACCTTAAATCAATATCTTAATCAACATTTATTTTTGCTCCCATGGCTAGAAACAATATTTTACTTCTCTGCTATGACAAGCAGCAAAGACAAGCAATAGAGAATAGATGTCCATGTACTGCAGTCAGAGCACTTCCATACAAATGCTGTTACTAAAGTTAACAGACATACTGTGCTTTTGTATAGGGGGAAAAAAAGAATAAAAATTAATAAATTTTATATTTATGAGGAGTTTTAAATAGCAGTACTACATCTTTGGTAATCTAAGATTATATTAGGTCTGCATGGCATACAGCAATGTATAGAAATGACTTACAGACCAATATCTTGTTAATTGCATATTAAAAATCAACTAGATTTTTAAAATGTGCCATCTTAAGATCACTAATCTGTTCCACTATATTCAGCTGCCAGCATATTCGTCTCAATGCAAGAAATACACATTTTCTTAGTTTAAGGGGGGAAAATATGCATGTGTTGAAATAAGTGAAGGGAAGGAAATGTCAGGTGTGTGTGCAGGCAGCCACCTGCAAAGTAATATAAAGATCCTCTGCAGGTAACAGGAGGATCAGCTGTGAGCAGCAGTGCACAGACCCACTCAAAGCTGAGCCTGCACCTCCCCAGAGCCCCCTCTGCAAGGTCCAGGGCAGGGAATTGTGTCAGGTTCCCTGAAAAGCTTTGCTGTCCTGGGAAGTGTGTGCAGATCCCTTCTGTTGTGACAATCTTTGCCGTTTAGATAACCAGAGGAGGTGGGTGTAGGTTGCTGAAAGCAGATTAGTGGCAGATCCAGGATGAAAACTTGACTCCCCGAAGTCTCAGGGGAGCACCTCAGTTACTCTGAAGCTCTGCTCCCCGCTGCTGCACACAGAGCACAGCTGCTAAAGTGCTGAGCTTTCTCAGTTTTCACTGCTTTTGGCATGGGGTGAACAGAAGTGGTTTGATATCATGTTTAAGACTGAGTTTCCAAGGCCAATTCAGAGAGATTGAGATTTCTAAATAATCCTTTCCTTGGAAGTGCCTGTAATTTAAAACTCCCTTAGCATGCTTTTCTCTCATAAAAGAGTCTTTCTGATTCATGTCACTTTTATTTGCAACCTGAGGATTTTGCTGGAATCCTATCTTCTTTTTCTGTGCCATCAGTCCTAGAAGAGGTTTTATGAATATCCTCTAGTTCAAGGAGCACTTTGATATATTATCCTGTTGCAATTAGGTATCAAAAGTACGTATGCATTAAGTGCAGATTCAGCAGTTACTGGATAGTCTAAACATATATAAAAAAGAAATAAAAAATAAAAAGAAGAACTGTACCCAGCAGCAGTTAGATAACGACTTGCACCAAAATATTTACCTTGCTTACTTTCACGTTTGAAGTGATCAGGGAAAATGATGTATTATTTCTTTTCTGCCACCTGAGATATGTCATCTGACCTTTAGCTGGGGCTGATGAACAGAGAAGTCAGCTGATGCAGCAGCCTGGTGTTTCATTATCTGCCACCTCTGAAGGGCCCAGCTCTTATCCAGCACAGGTCACAGCGTGGTGACTTCAGCTGAGCCTCACGGGGATAAAAGCCTGTCACTCATATATACTGTGGCCTTTGCTTCAAAAACACCAGGATCAAACAAGTTTAAGGAAGGCATTAATTTCCAGATGAGCTGAGAAAATTGGGTTGAGAGCTCGGGTTTAACATAATAAATGAGCTCTTTACCATAATCTTTTTACTGGTCAGCAAGAAAAAAAAATCAATTTTTTTGGTTTATCAGTGAGCATTTATATAAATTTTTAGAGTGTGAAATTTAGTGCAAAAAACCAGACAATAGGTTTGGAGACCAAATATTATGATCTTTAGTCACACAAGTAGTTGTTTTTCTTGTGAGTATTTCAGCTCCTCTGTGATACTACAGAAGGAAAAAAGGTCCAATTTTCTTTACTCAGAAATGATATTTGATACTAATTTTGGTAAGAAAGTAAATATTTCCATCCCCAAGGACCTTTGTGATACAAACGGCCCAGATGTTAAAGCATCAGTGTCTCTAGTCTATTGCACATTAAACATCCTTATATTTTTATTGTGTAAATATTCTCTTTCTTCCTCAGTACTAAAGAAGAAAGGAGAGTCTAATCAAACTAGAGAAACATATGTTTTGTTTCCAATTTTTCTACAAGCTTCTCAGGTATCATTTAAGCAGACCAAAGGTGCTCTTTGTACCTTGGCACATGTCTACCAGAGATTAACAAGGAGACACCTAAACTTGTTCTGCTCATTGTCATCTCAGAACAACACAAATGAGGAAATTACACCAGGGACCTGGGGTAGTTAGAAATCATACTGAAAGATTTATTCTGCCAGAATTAATGCTCTATTTATGTTACTATTGAGCTTTTAAAGTAGAGAGGACTCTCATCGAGCCAGTTCAGCTCTGTGTACTGCACTTTCCTGCATTTCAGACTGGTATTTTCCCATTTTCTTTCTCTATAGCATAAGATCAAGATTGTAATCCACCTAGAAGGACTTCTAGTGACCAGTGACAGTAATACATTTAACTGGTGGGTGAGGTTTTCTGTAGACCTGTCAATTCCCATGTAGATTTGAATTACAATTTATTAACAGATGAGAAATTTGTTTCAAAAATATTGTAATTTATTATTATTATTACAGGCCACTTTTCTATGCAAAATTATCTAATCAAATAAGCTTTTTAATCATGAGGGGGACATATTTTCATCAAAGTGAACAGTGCACTTTAATTAAACAGAGTAGAAAGAAAAAGACAAGTTCTGAAATGTTGTCTTTTGCTGAGGCTCCAGGGGACTAAGGAAATCCTTTCAAAAGCTGACCTTTCAGAAGGAAAGCCCATTTGGGTTTATAGCTATTGCTTATCTCTACATGAGAGATTTATGCAGGTAAGTGCCTGCTCTTGAGATGAGAAGATACTTCACCATTCATTGTTATTCCAGGCACTAAGTTGACTGACAGGGCCAGAGCCCACTATTGTGAAAAAGGCATTACTCCAAGGAAGGTTATGAAGGATTAAAAAGCCTTTCTTCTTAGTACAGATTGCAGTTGAGGAGCTAGTCTGTAAAAATCACCACTAACAGAATTATTTGGCAGCAGGAATCAAAAGTTACATCAGTTTAAACTGCTGATGACCTAATCCATGCTGCCTAATTTCATTTGTAAAACATGTTGAAGGCCTGCATGTAGTGTTGATTTTAACATGGCATATCACAAAAGGATGAGATCTGCTCTGTGAAACTATGGGAATTTGGGGTGCAGACACAAAAAATTAGCAGGGATTTATGCTTTTGATATGACCCCTAAGGAAACACTGGTTTTGTTCCTGTTCATCAGCTGTTCTGCTGGCCACACCAGCAGAAGAGATAAGAAGAGAGAGTTATAAGAGTTATAAGAAGAGAGAGTGGGTGGGGTGACATCATCAGAGGAATTTCTCACTCTGTCAAGTCCTTCCTTTCCTTGGTACACTGGGAGAGAGACCATGACAGCCTGGACTGTGCTCATGAGGGACTGCCCACCTACTCATCCTGTAACTCAGCACACTGCCAGGCCCAACCAGGCAGAACATTCACAGGCAGCAGTGAGTTTTCCTATCTCTGCTCAGAAGTTTTAGCTCTCGGATTGTCTCCTCACAAAGGTCTCCATTAACACATTTTGTGACATTGCTGTCTTCCTCTACTTGGCCAGAAAATATCTTCCACAGTCCAAATTTTGGTTTAAATCCCTTTTCTTTTTTTTTTTTTCTTTTTTTTTTTTCCCTAGAAAAGTCTCCTCTTTTAAATTGTTCAATCAGTTAACATTGAAAGACTTTGTGCTCTTTTGGAAAATGCTTACAATATTAGATCCAGCTTTTTCCTGAGTATCATAGTAGGGTGTCATATGCAGACCATTTGTAGAGGCCATAGCAGCTTATTTTTTCAAGAGAATTGTGAGAATTTTTGGCAACAAAACTCTTGTTTAAAAATTCCCATCCTCGATTCTGTTGGATTGGAGTGCTAATTAAACCAGGCTGCTGATTTTGTTTTGGTTGAATTATCTCAAATAGCATTCAGTAAACCCCCAGGTCAACAGATTTTTTTCTATTATTATTATTTTTCTGTTGATCAGAACAGAACAATCGAAATAAATAAACAAACTTCTTACTTACCATAGCAATTATCTTCTGGCAATCACAAAGTCCACATCTCCAGAGGTAACTCTGAGTCAGTCTTACTGAAAAAGAACTTGCATTCAAGAGCTGCTGTGGAAGGAGGGGGGCATATTATTGAATGTCTTTAAACAGAGAAGCATACAAGAGTCTAACCTCTCATTTATACTTTTTTAACTAGGGTATGATGAAGGGAGAGGGACACAAAAGCAATTAAAAATGAAGGCTTACAAAGGAATTGTTTGTAGCTAATCGAGTTGCTGTGAGACCCTGTTTGGTGTTTTCATTCTTCCTGCAATTTGTTAGGGGAAAATCGTTTGCTGCAAGGAACAGAATTCATTCTGGAAATTGTTTTCTGGCATTCAACACATGAGGTTAAACTACAGCCTCTGATGCAGGCATGGAGGCCTCTTATCTCTACAAAATTACAACATTTATCCAAGCTAGCTGCTTAAAAGCCTTTTAGTAAGGCCACTGATTATCATAGAAAATCAGGCATCTCTGTGAAATTAATTTTCTCATCCCAGTGTAAATGTCAGAAGTACATTACAGGTGCATCCAAGGGGTGTCCAATAAAGCTGAGAAATGACAAAGCACTGATGTATGAACCAGTGGTACTAAAAGTGCTTTCCATGCACTCAGTAGAGAGGAAGGGTCTGATCTGATTGGAGCTGGACAATTTTTTATCCTTGCCCAGATTTGTGAGCTCCAGCAGAAATTGTGTTATGGCCAGAAACAGAAGTGATGAACCCAGTTCAACTTCTTCCTTCCTGTGAATTGTCAATATTAATTCCACAGCTATTAATTTTCAATTTCCTAATTGAATACAAGTTTAGGAGTTTTGGAAGCTGAATGAAAAAAGGCACCAAAATGATCTGCAGAGAAAGGGTCAGTTTTGTTCCTAACCCATTTCAGTCCGAGAAAAAAGAAAAGGAAAGGAAAGGAAAGGAAAGGAAAGGAAAGGAAAGGAAAGGAAAGGAAAGGAAAGGAAAGGAAAGGAAAGGAAAGGAAAGGAAAGGAAAGGAAAGGAAAGGAAAGGAAAGGAAAGGAAAGGAAAGGAAAGGAAAGGAAAGGAAAGGAAAGGAAAGGAAAGGAAAGGAAAGGAAAGGAAAGGAAAGGAAAGGAAAGGAAAGGAAAGGAAAGGAAAGGAAAGGAAAGGAAAGGAAAGGAAAGGGAAAAGAAAAGAGTGTCCAGGCTCATATGAAAGGTGAATGGGACTTTTCAGAGCTAATGCACAGAATGAAACTGCACAGACACTCAGTTATATATATATTATATGTACATATGACATATATATATTTATGTTATATATAACATATAACAGTTATAACTATTAATGCATTTTATACCAAGACAGGGCACATCCACCTCTTCTACAAAACTGGCTCATAGGGCCATACTGTGCCTTCATAATTAAGAGCAAAGGGTGATCCTAGGAAATTAACTGTCTCTGGTTTAAAAGAATTATGAAAATACATCCCAAGACAATACCAACAGAAACGTTCCTCCAAATATTCAAACCAAGAAAAAAGTTAGGAGAGTTCTACGCTGAACTCTGTCAATTTAATCTAACAATGATGTTATTTAGGCTTACTTGGTGCTGAAAATAGGGGCCAGAAAAGTGAATGTGTGCATGTTGATAATATTGTTTTAAAAAAGGACAGTCTCTATCAAGTGAAAAGTTGCTGGTCTTTTGGAGTGACTGACAGAAGATACTTTACAGAACTGCATACTAATGATAAACCCTTAAGAGTTTGTTGCAGATCCCCATTTGGATTTTTAACTAATTTATGTGCTATCCTGACACTCTTTATTACCTTCTAAAATCATCATTTAGAAACCCAAAACTAGTCTCCAATGTCTTGAATACCAAAGCTATTGAAAATTTATTAAAATGAAGCACACATATAATGCAATTTAAAAATCTATATCACACATTAGTGCCACAACATTTTACAAGAATATGTACCATAATCAAACGTAAAATTAGGAATGTATTTTCACTAAGTTTCTCACAATTTACAAAAAAAAAATTACTCCAGACCATGAAGTTTTCAAATATAAATGATTCAGTGACATCTCATTAGAAGACACAGCAGAATTGATTTCTTGTTAAGAAAGGCTAACACTGCTGTAAATTCATTCCCTCCTCAAATTCCCAACCTTGTCTTGAATTACAGTCACTACCATTATTAATTTGCAGCTCTACTTTTCCTTAGATTTAGCTTTTCACTTAAAACCATGTTTCTTCCTTCACTTTTGTTGAATGTAAACCTGAAAAAAAACCCAAAAATGCTCTGAACATGCAAAGCAAGTTCTTGTCAAAGAAAAGGAGAACATATAAAGGTACATAGAGTGTCTCTGACCTTGACCTGGTGGAGAAAGACAAAAAGAATTGGAAAGAATCTGTGACCTGTAGAAAATTCAGCTGTCACTGATGAAGCCATCCCATGGCCTGGTGGACCAGAGGCATTTTTTGACATCAGAGAAAGGAAGAATATCTGTAAAACACTTTGATTCTCAAGTGCTGTCCTTCAAAAAGTGACTCCTTCCTGGGACACTGATTCCAGTTTTACCTAGGAAATGTAGGGATTCTTTTGTTATGTGAGAGCCCTGTCTGGTACCACCCTGAATTTCTATGCCAGTTTAGGGAATCTATGTACAGCCTTGCTCTAGCTATTTGGCATCTGTTATTTATATATATCCAGTATAATACTGGAATGATCCTCACCTTCTTTAAGAACAAAACCTCTTAATAAGAAAAAAGCATTTTTAAGTGATCCTTTTGTTTTATTCCTGTCTGCTTAGTCTCTCAGAGAAGCAGCTGATTTCTCCTCATAAACCTACGTTATAACATATTGCAAAACACACATTACCCAAGTGTTTTAGTGCAAGAAACCTTTTGATTTCTGTTTTCCTTAGACAGTCTGCCTTATAACGAGAATCTTTTCATTACTTCATTATTACTTGATAGCTTCCTATTATAAAAGCATTATTTAAACAATGGGTTTAAACAATGATCCCACAATGAGAATTGTGTTGAGGAATTTCCATGGAAACGATACACAACATTAATAACTGAAATGGTACTGAACTCTGCTTTTGGTCTACAGTAAAATACCAGAAGCACCTATGATGTGAAGCCTTTACATCCTTTAAATGATCTTATACATTATATTTTTATGCCAAGGTTTTCATATTTCTGAGGCTACAAAGACATATGGCAAAGTCCCTCAATAATTATAACTGTGTAATAGCAGGAGCTGTAATTATAGGTTCTGTAGACAGATTTAATATATTTCAGGCAAAAAAAAATTACATCTTCTTAAGCACAAAATGGCACTTCATTCATTCATGTCTAATTCTAGTGAAACAGAGATCCTACTGTGGAAATCTATATTGTGGCCAAATGAGATGCAAATTTTTCTACTGAGCCTTGGTCTTGTTTTCAAGAGAAATGACAGGAAACTTGTTACCCGTAGGAACACTCCCATATCTACCTCTTCTAAAAACCCCTTTGTGCTCATTAGAAGGCAGAAAAGGTATAGCATCCCCCAACAAATGTCTCCCTACCTCTGAAAAAAAAATTTAAAAAACACCCTGGTTTTGCTGCCTAATGAAGGGGAAGTTCAAGTGTCTAAGCTAGTAGGTATATCTGCCAATTGTGGCTCTTCAGTCTGGATTAAATGAAGCAATCCTTTTTAAACAAACATCTTAATCATGGTCCCAACCTGAATGATGATTCTCCTGATACCATTAGCATGTGCATGTGTGTCAATAAATAAATAAATACACAAATATTATGCACTTGCACAGTATGGATGCACACATCTTTTGGATCAATTATATTTGACTTGGGCCACGGTTTCAGCTTTCCTTCTGTGACAGTGCTGGTGAGAAGTTTGCATTTTTCTTGGAAAAGTTTCCCAGTACTCAAACTAACCCAGGTGCTTCTACAAAGCAACAAATATCCTTACAATATTAGTAAAGCAGTGGGAGCTGGCAATGCAGCTGTACTTAAATGCTTTGCTTAATAGACCCCAAAGGCATTGAGTCTTCTGATTTCCACCAAAAGCAAATAACACAGCATTTCTGTAAATAGGACATTCTTTCTATGCCACTGAGTATTTTTCCTGTGGTTTGCATGTTCACTTGCTAAATCTGTTATGACAGGCTACTTATCTCAGTCCAGAGCTTTAAGATATTTGGATATTTCCCCAGCTCTAGACATTTTGGTAATAAATCTAGCCCACCTAGCAAACATTTTATAGCACATCAGAAGGGATAAAAATCATAGCAGGTTAATTTCACAAGTTTTGCTTTTGCTTCAAGCTAGTTTCTCATCCTAATTGACCACCTAAGAGAGGTATGTGGCTGCTTTGCATCTAGAGTTGCACAGAGAAGCTTGGGCCAATATATTTGTGTGCCTAAAATAAGTGGCCTAATTTTCCAAGAGACACAACACCAACACCTCCTACCAACAGAAATGAGAGCTGTGGCCTCAGCACTTTTTAAAATGAAAAATTAATTTGCAGAAACTTTTATGCCTGTGTAGGGAGATCCTCATGCAGGTAGCAAGAGCTTGGGTGGAAATAGACTGACATAACTTTTTAAAGGCTATTTTGCCTCTATGATTCAGAGTACAGGTGGAAACTTATCTGGTTTGCTATTTTATGGCATTTCACGTTCTCTTGCAGTTGAGTCTGCAAGTTTCAAATTATTGGCTGGGTAGTAAAGACCTGTATTTATCACACCAATAAATCTTTTAGGTAACTCATGCCTTCAAACCAGAGGTGCTAAGAAACCATGTAAATGCAATTTTTTTTGGCTGATCTGATTTCTTAGAGCAAAGTTATTTCTTCCCAGCCTGAGTCAGGCCTTTTTCTGTGTGTTGATTGTGTCTGCCTCAGACTTCCAGGCTGACCTTTAAAATTTTGGGAGGCAGAGCTGTGTCAGAAATATATTGTACTCTTTGGGAGCTGCTAATTTCAACGTGCCAGGTTAGAACCTCGTTGCAGTTTAGGCACAAAGTGGAGCCAGCTGGAGGCATCTCCTGCAGCCACAAACCTGTTGTCTCTCAGGTTCTCACAGGCATAATTTGCAGAAAATAATGCCATATTCTCCAGCATGGAACATTTTGTTTGTGAGTTCTATTGTTGCCTTTTTGTGCCCTGTTGGGAAGCAGTCCTTTTCCAGCTTTTAACCACATGCAGCATTTTACAGCCCTGGAAGTAAAAGTATGTGTTTATACAGAGAGATATACCAGTGTATCTTGGCTTTTATCTGTGGCAAAAATACATGGTTTGCATAACTGTGGTACCTAAGGAGCTTTTATGGTTTTCCCTTCACATCAACACTGGGCAAAGTGACAATTTTTACTATTTTATTCACAGAAATCTCAAACACAGGGAAAGGTATTTAAGATCATAAAAGAAGGGAAAAGGGAAGCAAAGAATTAAACTGGAACTGCTGGGTTGCACACTGGTTTTTTTCCTTCACTTTCTATTTCAGAAGTAGGGGTGCTTATAAGAACCTATTGTGAGTGAGATCCAATTTTCTTTTTCTAAATCTTTCTTATACTGACTTAAGAAAATCAATTTGGTTAAACTTGGTGTTCTATTTTTTAAGATCTTAAATCATGGATTCATGTAAAAAGTAAAGATGGAAGAAATGTCTGGGGGTTATTTGGTCCAGCCTCTGTCTGGAAATTAAAATTTTCATTAAGAAATTTCAGTGGGAAAAAAACAATTCCCTTTCAAAGCCCCATTACCCCATCATCTCAATCAAAATAGAAAACAAACAAACAAACAAACAAACAAAAAAGTTTAATAGGAAAAAAGAGAAAATAACAAAAGTTTAGTAAAAAAAAGATAAGAAGTGTAAAATTATTTTTCTATTATGAATATACACAAAATTAAATTCATAAAACAGGCACACACACCATGTATAGAGTGTCCATTTTTCTTAGAGAGAAATTTAAGAAAATGGGGAGAAAGCTGTTTTTATGTCTAATACCAACTTTTAGAGATCAGCAAAATGTACTGATTTGCACATCTGTGAGTACACAGGCCACATTTTCTAATAGTGAATCACAGTTCAAGTGAAGCACTCAGAAGTGGTAATTTTCCTATACATTTTCTATCTATTTCTATGAACACACACCCCTTGAAGTCCACGGAGACATTGGAAGAGAATTAAAGTGTCAGGAAACTTTTATCTTCCCTTCTGTTGTCAAGACATACATTTGAACTCAAGTGTGTGAATACCAGTAAATAAACCTTTGGTAAAATTGCCCTTCTTGGAAAAAAAAAAAAAACAAACTTGATGGGAGGATTTCATTTTAAATACATAATTCTCTTACAGGATAATTGATTGTTGCATTTCAGGGAAGTGGGAAGAGAAATTCATGCATTGGATGTGGACTGTATGATGTACATAGAGAAGATGGTTGACCTCTTCAACCTTTTCCCTATTTGCAGTGTGTTTTCTCCTGTTTCCTGTTCTCCACCAGGAGAGATCATAAGGTGTCATTTTAAATATTAATCCAAAAATTTTGTACAGTCTGAATATTCTGTCACATCTTTATGAGGGAACTGGATAGTGTTCCTACCTAGGGTAATAATAGTACCTGGTTTTAACCATCAAACCATTGGAAATTCACTGGAAGATAATGCTGAGGTTCATCCTAAGGGTTCCACATGGCCTCAGGAGAGAAATGCTTCTTGCTGCCCTAAGCTGAGAGATAAAGAGAGGTAAAATGAAAATAACTTATATGTGCTTTTCGTCTTTATTGGCTTTTGAGGCCTCCTAGAGGATTAGTTTAGGCTGGATGCCGAAATAGAAAAATTCTTGGAGCCAGATGAACTTTGGAGCCTGTATAACTTTACCAGCATTTACCCCTGGACAGTGCAATATGGATTCTTCAAGATAGCAGGAGAAGCAGGTTGAAATCTTGCAGGATTCCTTCATATTCCTTAACCCTAGATCAGCTGACTTTACCTGTGTGAAATCCAAATGGATTTGCACAGTAAAGTCACACACAGATCTCTTTGAGGTCAGTGACAGAGGCTGGATTACAACACAGGTTTCCAAACCCTTTGTAGCTGGTAATGGTCTCTAAAAGTACAGCATCCAATCCAGAGGGTGCATCCAGCAACTCTCTGTTGCTGTGCTGCTCTGTACAGCTGATATATTCGAAGCAAAAATAGAACAGGCAAACAATGGAAAATGCAAAAGAATAGAATTTCCATGTTGAAATTCAATGTGTCATTGTTCATGCCAGAGGCAAGTAATATCATCTTCAAATAATCAGAGATTTTCATTTGGACACTGAATAGAATATATGACTTTAATTTTGGATTCTGCCTGATTCAAGAGATACTTACATATGCATTTCTACATCTATCATAGAGCTGCAGAGATGCAGAGATTCAGGCCAAGTTCCAGGATCAAGCAGTAATTTCTGGGTGTGATGCCACAAGTCATTTCCCCAAGTAAAGCAGAGCAACTAATCACACAAGTCAAGATTTACTCTGCAGGATCAAGGGTTGCTGTATTTAGCTCTGTCATTTGACAGGTCCACTTAATTACCTTTTATTCCATGATTAGATGAGTTGATTTAGTCTGCATAAGTATTAATTTTCAATTTACCATTTAAATAGAGGAACCAGCATTGTACTTTTCAGGTTTACTTGTGAATAATTTTTGATTTTAAATATGTTTGCATTCAGGGGTTTTTTTTACTTTAATTAGATAAAGTTAATTCTTTTTCTTTCTTTCTTTCTTTTTTTTTTTTTTAATGCAGTTAGTATGGTAATGGGAAAATATGAAGGGTTTTGAAATGAGGCAGGTTGCTAAATGGAAAGACCCTAACCAGTAATAATCCCAAACAGTTAAATAGTGTGTTCTGCAAAGGTCTGTACCTCAAAGTGCTGTAAAAAGGAGGTAAGCAGCATTTCACCATTTTAAACAGACCCCTAAAGTCTTTATAAATGATGATGAAAAGCCTTCTCTCTTTGCTTGTTCCTTTTCCCTCCAGGGACCCTATAACTGTAATCATGTGCAAGTGAGCTCTCCTCTGCTATGCAAAGCTTGTTTTAGGTACAATGTGGGCACAAGGTGCTCTGGAGAGCTAAGCTATTGTTGTTGGCTAACCTGTTCTATTTTAAACCCCTCAGTAAATCACTTCTTTCTTTTCTTGATTACTTGCTTCAGACAAACCAATTTTGAAACCTATATAGAGTTGTTGTGCCTCTGGGGTTAAGCAGTTGGCTTTCTTTGGTTCTCATAAGCTAATGGCCCTTAGTCACTCCTGTTCATAAGACTGAGTTACCTAATTGACTGAGGGCCGTGTTGAGACTTCCAGTAATGTCTGCCAAATTTAGCTTTTGTGAATTGTCCCATCTGTTGAGTGTGTGCAGAAATAGACTCACAGCTCTGCTGGATTGTAGGTGGCTGGAATGACTCACCAGCCTTCCTCACCAGTGCCACAGCAGGCACTGAGGCTCAGAGAGGACCAACAACAGACAGGGGGAACATCTTTGCTGTGCATGGAATGTGAGCATCACAGAAGCTTGCAGGCACTCTTGAGCTTCTACACTACATGGTCCTGTGTTTCTGGTCTCAGCAAGCTTGGCTTAGCTGGGATAAGAGCAGCCAGTTAAACATCAGAAGAGGTTGCCTGAGAAGCAAATCCCCATCTTCAGGGATTTGTAAACCAGGATTAGACAGGAGCATGGAATCAGTGATGTGAGTTTAGCTGGTACCAGCAGGAGGAAGGTGCTGTGCTGTGCTGGGAGACATGGAAGGTCTTTTCCAGCAGGGAAAGTATCTGACTCCAGTGCCTCTCACCTGAGTTCCCAAACCCTGTGAGGAGCTTATTTAGTCCACATGAAATCACACATGTTGTCTTTTTGTTTCAGACAGTTTGATTATTGCAATGACATTCTCCAGGGGCAGAAAATAGGTACCTTCAGGTCTTTTGCTGAAAATTACTTCCATAGAACACAGCTAAACCCAGATTTTGCCATTGAGTCCTTTCTTACAGAACCACTTTCAACATTTCTTCAGCATATTTACTATTCTTACACTGTATCAGTCTCTGCAGTGTGTGTCAAATGTTGACCCAGTGAAGCTGAAATTAGCAGGACAATTTGAGAATAAGGGTCTGCCTGACTTGTACATACAAGTATTTTAACTAAGTTCATTACCTGTTTCATGATTATCAACCAAGATTTTGAAAAATCAATTTAATTAAAAAAATAAATAAATAAGAACAGAAACTTTACCAAATACATTGTCTTCAAATTTACCAGAGTTAAGAATTCCATTAACTCATTACATTGTACCATGGACACTGCATCTTGCTTAAAAGTCAACAAAACAAATTCCACATTAAAGATTTAATAAAATAACTCAGTTTCATTGTTGCTGAAAGATATCTTGTTTAAGTGCTCAGAGTAAGAAAAAGGTTAAAGAATGAAAGATTCTGTATTTCTTGATTTCTTCCTCTTGATATACTATCTGATATATGCTTGCGTCTGATGTTAATGTGTTATATTAATTTCCTTCTTTTTGAACCTTTTAGGGATAAAGTTTTGGAAGAGAAAACAAGTTTAGAATTCAGTCCTACCCTATTTGTAGAAATATCTTTCAAAACATGGGTCACACTGTAGAAAGAGTTTGGTTGTCACTGCTTTCAATTAAAGCCTAAGGAAAACATCTGTGCTCAGTTAAACTTCAAAGACCTCTGTGCACTGAGGCTACAACATTTCCATAAGACTGAAGATAACCCCCCACAAGCAGGCAGCTGGCAAGCAGAGAGTTTGTGTTCTTGATTCATAGGTAAGCTCACAATGCACTGGCCTGTCAGTGAGCTCAAACTGTAAATATCAATCTGCTTAACATTGGTGTCCTTTTTATAGATTTAACCAAAATTCCTATATTCTGTTAGATTTCATGGAGGTACTATAGTGCTTCATCTCTTCAGGGAAGGGTTTGGTATAAAGGTCATGTAATTTAAGTCAAAGATTTTCTGAGATTATGCTCTTTCCTCCAGCTGGACTATGTAAGTAAACATTGACAAATTGTGCAGACCTGGAGATTAACTTGTATCCCTTTAGTATAATATCAAACAAAATTATGAATTAATATGACACAGAAAGATCTTTGCTGTTTTAGGGTCAGAAGAGTTACCTGATCATTTCCATTCTGACTTGCCTGATCTTCAGTAGTTTAAGTATTTCTTGGTTTAAGTGAAGGCACCTTCACATTGTGAGAGGATATAAAATTCCCTTTCACAGTCATTACCCAATATTGAATTATCTAAGGTGTTTTTTACAAGTAAATAAACTGACACTGCCGAACATCATCTTTCCACAGTTAGAAATGTCAAACTAAATAACCTCAAAGAGACAAATCCCTTTGCTCTTATCCAGATATTGTGCAATGCCCTTATTAACATTTTGAAGGCTCTCAGTGTTCGATCAGATACCACGCTCCTGTTCCAAAGCTGATTCATCTCCAGACAGCTCAGAACACGAGCCACCCCTGTCAGTCATGGAAATATGTCGTGTAAAACTAAACTCCCCTTACTCTGCCTGGGCCAAAGCAAACAAGCAACATCTCAAAGGCAGCAGTGTGCAGGTTCTAGGGCAGAGGAATCCCTCAGCAGAGCAGGACCACTGCAGTGTGCAGTCTGGTTGTGAAGGAGGAGGATCACCCCTGGAACACACAGGTTCTCCCAAGCTGACTTATGGATTGTTCTGCATCCATAGACTATCAGACAGCAGAATGGATCCTCAGGGCCTGTCAGCTGTTATTACAAACTAATCCCCAACTGACATCTTTATTTAATTGTAAGAATAAAAATAAAATAAAATAAAATAAAATAAAATAAAATAAAATAAAACAAAATAAAATTTAAAAAAAGAAACAAGATAGACCACCAAATGGAAAAATTAGTTAAGTTTAATTAAAACGTAATAGCATTTGTGAATTTAGACTTAAACTGAGGGTGGAAATTCGATAGACATTTATTTCATTTGGGAACTTCAGGAAGGTAATTAAATGCACTAATTTGTTTTGAGTCCTCCCTGAGGATCTCTTAAAGTCAGGGCATGGTCTGAACTAATGCTATCATCAGATTGATTTAAAAATATTTATATAACTAACATGTGTTCCCAGAATTCTGATCCTAGCATCAGCTAGATGGTAGCTTTTGGAAATGTGTCCAGCTTGCAAGACTGTGCAGTGTTCTGAGCTAACTGGAATTCTTCACTTTTGCTGGTATGTACTTAGGGATTTCTGCTTTCCAATGTTTTGTTCAAGTTTTAGTATCCTTGACATTCAAGAGAGATTGTTGACCTAATAGCATTTGTAGAAAATCGAGAAAACCAGTCTTTTTTTCTTTAGGATGTTTTTTAGTTGCATAAGCCTGAAAGTTTTGTGTCTAGAAACTGGAGTAAGTTAGTGGTGACAAAACATCTCTCTCTCTGTCTCTCTCTGTCTTTCTCTGTCTCTCTCTCTATATATATATACACACACACATACATATATACAATAAATACAAAAATAATGATCTATAAAATAATGTGCAATATAGTATCTTTAACACTGTCCTGTTGTACATAGTTGTTCACACATACACACAATCTGCATCCCTGTATATGTGTGTGTGACATAATCTGCTGCCTGGCTTTTTGTCATATCACCTGAGGTCAGGCTCATCCAAGAGACATGAAATCTGAGGAGCAAATAACAGATTTCCAGGTAATATTAGTCTGAATTGGTTTGGGGTTGGCAGCTGATGAGAAGTGCCCCTTTCATAAGCTCAACCTTTATTTGTACTGTATGTTTGGTATGCAGTTGGAGTTCACCTCACTCCATTTAAAACCCATGCTGTATATTCCAGGCAGCCATCATAGGCTCTTTTAATATTCAGGAGATAAAGTAGGGGGGGGGGAAAGATATGCATTTTGAAGGTGTTATTTGCCTTAGATGATTCAGACAAATCAGATACTCATCATGTATCTATCTCTTCATTAATCATCACTGAAACTTCAGGGTGATTTGCTCAGTGAGGTGAGGCAAGCCCACCCCTTTTCTTTAATATGGGAGCTGATCCTTCCTAATTGCTAGTGTAATACTTCATTCAAAACCCTTCCTGTAAACTACAGGAAAAAGGATAAAATAATAATAATAATAAAAAAATCTTCATAGCAATTGTACCCAGATCCCTATAGATAATTAGAAACCTGATTTCCATTGATCTGTCTTTGGTAATCATTTGGAAAACTCTACCTACATAGGAAAAGGATCTGCAGTGAATCAGGCTTTTTATTCAACATTTTCTGACACCACTCACTCCTCTGGTAGGCTGTCACAACAGTGGTGATGCAGGCTGCCTTCTGTTGATCTCCCTGGTAATTAGTTTTTGAAGGTTAATCCCACTAGGCATTCCCTGTGTCAGCTTGGAGTTTAATGACTTTCTGAGCTTTAAAGCACTATGTGCTGGAGATAAAATATTGCACAAAGTTGGGGACTGTCTGATCCTCCAGCATGCTGACCTGATCAAATTCAGATACCCAACCCATCAGGTTAGCACAGATGAGGGAGGCATTGCTGTTTTCCTGTCATGGGCTCCCTGTGGGCACACAGAGAGTCCATGGTGTAATCTGTGCATCCAGTGACTTTCTGACACTCATGGAAAAGGAACACATATCTATTTATATCTCAGTCAGAGAAATTCGCTTTTTAATGGAGATCCAGCTCAAAGTTAAACCTTGACCTCCAGCAAGGACTGAAATTTATCTAGAAATAAAACCCAACTCCTAAAGTGCCCAAAGTGCCTACAACTACTTGACTATGGGGACTGACAAAGCTGTTTGGAGGTTGTTATGCTCTTCTAGAAGGAATCTTCTCTTGGCCATGACTCCAGAGAAGATTTTGGTCTCACCTAGTGTGACTGTACTGATCTTCTTAAGGTCTCAATTGCAAGAAATTCTCAGAGCTGCACCATCACATTTCACCATACCAATATCTATATTTTGATTTGTGTAGGGATTGTAACTCAAACCCAAGTAAAGAATAAGGAGCTAATATGACATGTAGTGTGCATAAAAAGACCAAAAATAGTCCAGAAACAAACTGAAGAAACCTTGTTACAACTGGAATTTAATGCAGTCTTGGTGAACAATAATATCAGATTAATTGATTTTATATAACTTTACTCCTATAAAATTTCATAGAATATTCAGAGTGGGAAAGGAGCCACCAGGATCATCAAATTCAACTCCTGGCCCTGCTCAAGAAACCCAAGAATCACATACTTAGATAAGTAGGATGTGGTTCATCTAACTAAAAGTGAATATTCATCCCTGAGAACGTAATTCTTCTTTTCTTTTATAGTCATCACTGAAGAAACAGGTATTTTAGGGGAACAGTTCCTCTCTCCTCTAATTTGACATTTAATTGAGGATCAGATGAATCATGTCCTTAGTTTTCATACCATCAATGGAGAGAGGAAGGCACCACAGATAATGAATCATCCTACCCATGCTAGGTGCCTTTTAAAGGATGGGTTATGCTTCATCCCAGATCTATCTTTGTATCTTTCCCGTGCATAAACATTTCCTTGATAAGTAGTTTATATATGAGTTGCTAGACAAAAATAAATCCATCCATCAGGCTTGCACACATTATGCCTGTGTTCTTTAAGGGGAAGAAGAAATTCCTCATGCAGTGATAAGTTTTCCTTCTGGAGTGAATTTGAGCTTAGCTTATCCCTATGGAGCCAAAGTTAGTCTGTGTGGTTAAATATCTTACACTGGTAAAGCAGCAGGAATATTTACAAATGCATCCCCTTTCAGGCACAAGTACCTGCTTGGTGAAGACCAGTGTGGCTGTGCTGGGGCTCAGCTGTTTTCCATTAGGGCTAATGACAACCACTGGGAGATATCTGCAAGATGCACTGGCTCTAAGGGAGCTGCAGAGATTTTCTTATCTGTTCCCTTTCATTTATTGTAGCTCAGGAGGAGAGTGCCTCGGTCATTAGTTTTTAAGAAGGGCTGTAACAGGATATAAGAAAAAGAAAATTTAAAAAGAAAATAGAAAAAAACTAAAAAAGAAACATAGAAGTAATCTCACAAGAACTTCAATTAAAGTGCATAAAAATCATTAAGGTGTATTTTAACTGGTTGAAACATATTTGTTGAATAAAACACCATGTAGAATTTCACTCTGAAAGTAACAAAACCACTTTTATTTCCACAGAAGGAAGGTCTAGTCCAAGTTCTCCTTCCTTCCCTGACCTCAACTAGGTTGGTAGCCCTTGTCTCATGTAGTCAGGTGAGCAGCCTGGGGCAGGTTGTTCAGTGAATGCCTGGGCTGAACCCCAAGGGAGAGCTCAGGGAGAGATTAAAAGATGGTCAAGTATCCACAGCCTGGGGAGATGAGAGACACAAATCCACTGAGAGCATTGGTTTGGAAGCTCCAGATGAGAGAAAATTGAAGCTATATCCCCTGTGCTGACCTTCAGCACAGCTTCGTGATGTGGAAGCTAAAGGTCTCAAAGGAATACTGTGAAAATCCTGATGTTGCTGGCATGTGGTCCGTGAAGAGAACATGCTGTGAACATTGCACTTTCTCCTCTGCTTGGCCTTCCAAGACAGGAGCCCTGTTCTAGAGTGCTGAGAAATTTCAATCAGTGGCAGTCAAGGGTGCACCAAAACATGCCCAAGACACAATTTGGTACAAAAATAGCTTTTATGTAGACTTACACAAGTTGTAAGTCTTGTTGTTGTTGATGATGTTGTTGATGATGATGTTGTTGTTGTTGTTCCCAGTGATAGGAAGGAACTTACTTCAGGATTATTAAATGAAGAGGGATATATACAAGATGGTTGCAGAGATGTCTGCACTTTAGCAAAACAGTTTCGCACTGCCTGAAGGTCTGGATGCATATCTTGGATCTAAATTCATGACCTGTATACTATCGATATGCAGAACCCATACCTGAATCCTTAATTATGTCTTTTTTCCTTTGTCATGGGAAAACAGCATAGTTTGTGTTGGAAGGGACTTTTAAGGGTCATGGAGCCCAACTCCTCTGTAGTGAGCAGGGACATCTTCAGCTAGAGCAGGTCACTTACAGCACTGTTCAATGTTTCCAGGTATGGGGCCATCCCCCACCTCTCTGGGCAAACTCTGCCAGTGTTTCATCACCTTCTCAGTGAAAAAAAACTCTTCTCTATATATAATCTAAATCTACCTTCCTTTAAGATCATTGCCTCTTTTCCTATCACAACAGGCTCTGTCCTGATCTTTCTTATATACTGTCTTTAAGTATTGGAAAGCTGCAATAAAACTCCCCAGAGCCTTTTCTTCTCCAGGTTGAACAGCCTTCATTCTCTCAGCCTTTCCTCATAAGAGAGGTGCTCCATCCCTATGAATATCTTCATCATCCTCCTCTGGACTCACTTCACCAGGTCCATGCCTGATCTTTAAGGTCCCATCCAACCCCAGCTGGTGATTCTGTGATATGAAATTTTGCTGGGTCAGATATGGACCCCTGACTGAGTTGTTGCCCACTGCTCACTGGGCACAGCCACCCAGACAATTCCTTATGCACTGATCTGTCTATCTACCAAATACATATCACTCCAATTTAGAGATGGGTGTTTCAGGGAGCCTCTGTCAAGGGCCTTCCAGAAATCCAGATAGATGACAGCCATAGATCTTCCCCTGTCCTCCTTATTGTTTCTATATTTCCACTTCAGAATATTTGTTTTCCAAGATTTATGACTCAGTGATGTGAAAATGCACATAATAGCAAAAAATCTTATTAATTTAAGTAGGAACAATCACCAAGTAATTTTCTTAACAAACCTAGAAAAATGCTGTGAGCTTTTGTCATTAAAGAGATTAGAAGATGCATTCAAGGTATTATTAATTTTCTGAGCTTTTCTTCAATTGCATCCATTTTGATTTTGAATGCCTATTAATTGGATAATTAAACTTATTCAAAGAAAATACTGTTTAATCAAATGCCATTTTCTTAAGCACCTGGTATTTTACATTTATCAAAACATATTGTTATTTCATGAATGGTTAAGAGCAAAATTCTGAATTAAATTGACGGATAAAAGCCACAGATTTTATGATGCAACATCTATTGGCTTCAGTTTTGAATTGAATCCAAAGACCTGAAGGAGGAAATGTTGTAATTCAAAATGTCTCTGACTAAACAGTTATGGTTCTGTTTATGATATTAGAAGCACTGCCACATGCTTCCCAATCTGTGATATGGTCACATGGGGGAAAGTCTACACCAGGGTAAGGGTGTTTTTTCTTTTTTTTTTTTTTTTAATCCACATTTATGGTAGGATCAAAATGAAATAAAATAAAAAGAAGATATTGTTTATCCAAGGTAATCTAAACTATTATATCAATCCTTTTTTTCCCAATGCATATTCAGAAGAGCATACAAAAATGTACAAAAGTGAGAGACAGTAAAAGAAAATAATCATAAAGCAAATGAGGAAATATTTTCAAGTTTGTTTCATGTAAAATTTCCAAGTTAAATATCTAAGAAATTAAGGAAAGTAACCATCTTTGAAAAAAAGAAATAAATGTATTTTCTACACTTCTATGATATAAATTTTCAGCAGTTTATTTGATTCAGATAAATATTTTCCACATGCAGTTGTTACAGTTGTCCAATAATGAGATTCAGAACGAAGTGTCTGAGACAGACATGACTTTTCTGTCAAATAGCATACAACTGAAATTCAAATGGTTCAAAATCAGCTCAATAGAAGTTATTATCATCTGACTTTCTGCATAAAGACTTTATTTCATCTTTGTTTCTACTGTTTCTATCACATTAAAAGAATATATGTTTTCAGGTTTTCTAGAGGCTAGCATTAAACCAAAATTCACAAAGGAGTTGAGCCAATCTCCATCTTACCTTGGTAATCACAAAGAAAAAGACATCTGATTTCACAGCTAAAGTGTCCTTCCTAGGTGTATGTTGGTTTGTTCCTGAGCATTCCAAAGAGTGTACATGATTTCAAGTACTGTTTTAGTTTGAATATATTTCCTTTTCCCTCTGTGCCTGAAAAAATGTATCCTGCAGGTTAAGTTAACATGGGTTTATATGTATTTGTAAATATTGACCCTGTGAAATTGAGCTGGAGAAGATGCTTTATGCTTCTTTATGTACAACTTACTCACTAATCTGCTGTTCAGAGAGAATGGGAATGTCTTCCCTTTTCATCTTTAATTTGAAAACTTTTCAGGAAACTGTCTTCTCTTCTAAACCATAGATTGACTTTCACAAAAACATGTATTAGACTAATTTTCATACTGGTCAAAACTAAAAATTTTCTTCTATTCCATATACTGACATTTCTACATTTATATTTGGCAATATTAATCAAACTTTAAGCTGCCATAATTTCCCATTAGCCTACATTTAAAGATGCTATTACCTCATCCACTTAAAAAATCCTGTTGATAAAAAAAGTCTCACTCAAAGGTCTTAACTTAAAATATAGCAAAGTTTAGTACATATAGCTAAAAATATGTAATAAAGGAAACAAATTGAAATCTTTGCTTCTCATGATATTGAGAGTACTAATAAATGAAAATGCTTTGTCTTAATAATCTCTTCCTTGTGGATTATTTAAGTAGAAACTCAATGAAATTTTTATGAGGGAAAAACAAAACCTCATTACAAAGCTTTCATTTTGCCAAATGTGATAACAGTACTCACAAAAGAAAATCCTTGCTCTTTGCTCATACTTTTGTGTGCAGTTAAGATAAAAGTTTCTTTTCCCTGTGAGCAAAAGTTAAGCACCTGCTACAAACTGTGGTTTTGGAGCACACACTACATTAGATTACAGCCTTAGGATCTCCTTTGTTTCATCTAACTGGAGACATTTAAAAGCTGATAAGCCTAAAATAATTGTCTAGGCTTTCTTTTTAATCAATCAGGAAAGACAGACATCTCCAAAGCATGATTTGTCCTGCTTATCTTAGAAACATAGGTGCAGAAATCTCATTACCATGGGAGGAGTTGCCTTTTCAGAAATTCCTCTCTTTTCTTTGACTATAAAAGATCTTAAATAGTATGGTCAAATGAAACATGCAACTCCTAGATCACTAATCTCCTTACCTTTTACATGTGAGACTAAATAATTTTCTAATATGTTTATTCTGCCTTGAAGTTCTGAACTTTGTGGGCTTTTGACAGAGAAAAGAGGGAACCCTGTCTTTGACCTTGAGGTTTGGGCTTCTGAGGAATTGAAGAGAAAAAGGAAGGCTCTGGCTTCTGTTTTGACTTCAAGAAGGAAGCTCTTAGGTGAGCCCATGTGAAGGTTCACTGCCATGTTTTGTTGGGCTGGGTCCAAAAAGGGGCCATGAAGATGCTCAGGTGGATGGGAAACCTCTCCTGTGAGAAAAGGCTGAGATTGGGATTGTTCAGCCTAGAGGAGAGAAGGGTCCAGGGTCACATATTGCAACATTTCAGTATTTGAAGGAGGCCCACAAGGGAGATGCAGGGGGATTTTTTTACAAGGGCACCTGATGATAGAACAAAGGGAATTGGTTTAAAACTGACAGAGGGTATGTGTAGAATGGATATTAGGAAGAAATTCTTTAATCTGAGGGTGGTGAGGCCCTGGCACAGGTTTCCCAGAGAAGCTGTAGATGCTCCATCCCTGGAAGTGTTCAAGGCCAGGTTGGATGGAATTTGGAGCAACCTGGTCTCGTGGAAGGCTGGCACAGGGCAGGGGGTTGAAACAAGATGAATTTTCAGTTTCCCTCCAAATCAAACTGTTCTATCATTCCGTGTTTTGTACAGCTGTAGTTCTGACACATATTGAAAATTCAGCACAGTTAGTAAAGCCCTTATGCTTCACATAGCTCTTGGAGGCAGAAAAACTGCATGGCAACTACAGTCAGTAAATATTATTAGTTGTATCATATGCCTGCATTTCAACTATATTGTGATTCAAAGTTGGATTTTTACTGGCATCTTTTTACACAATATTGGTTGGGCATCAGAGTCTAAATAAATTAGGCTATATAACCTTTCCATTTGTTACTATAAGGTCTGAGTCTTGTTAATGGATTCCAGGAGTGTGTAGTGGTTTTTTCTTTAGTTGTTTTTTTTTCCTTTTTTTTTTTTTTTTTTTTTTTTTTAATAAAAATACTTGTATGTCAAAAAATGTGTGTTAAGTGTTTCTATTCCTGAAGCAATTACAATTTGTAAATGAGAATTCAAGAAGGCTTTGTTCTTTAGTTATTTCTCAGGCAAAGGGAGAAAATCAGCCTTTGAATTGTTTAAGTGACAGGACATGAGGGTATTTCAAGGGCCCAGTGTTTTATTACTGACTTCTGAGCATGCAGGTTGAGCAAAATTATCCAGATAAAAATCTTTAATATAAAATGGATAAAGAAATCCAAATCTCCGGAAGCCATAGGCTCTGACTGATTACACTTTGGGTAGTGTTGGCATCTTCTAACTTTAGACATCTATATTGTAGGAATCTCTTTTTCTTTGCTAAGCCTGTCTGAAGGTAGACACCTAATCCAAATCAGATGAGGTATGATTTAGGATTGGTTATTTCTCACCACTGTTTCTAAAGGTACTTCAAGTACTTCAGATAACCTATGTGCTCAGATGAAATCCATCCTACAAGTCGCACAGATATAACATGGATATCAGGAGGGATAAATGCTGCCTTCATTGATCATTTCCAGCTTAGACTAGCATAAACTTTATTAGCACATTTTGAATACATTATCATCAGCATTGTGATTCCATTTTGAAGGTTGAAAAGCTTAGACTTAGCCCAGAGATGTAGAGTGGTTTGTGGAATGAGGGTAGCCACTGGCAGAATTGGGATTCTGGAGCTCTGCCCAGCTGTGGCATTAAATGGGCAGCACCCAACAGAGGAAATATTAAAACATCTGAAAAATCTGCCCCAAAGCAATTCTGAAAATGCCATTTGATTCATCTACAGACACAATTCCTTCTAAAGACCTTGTACTCTAGCCCAGTCAGGACTTTGAAATGGAGGCCATACATTTGTATATATCTGTATACATAGTGATTTCTTCTTCTTAATAACCTTTACAGTCCCCAATATAAAGTACCAGCAGCACTTGAATATTAACTAAGAATTAATTTTTTCCATACCTAAACTGAGGAATAGAAAATAGTTTTATTTGGCTTTATTTATTTTTTGGATCACAAATAGCTGAATAGAACAAATAAAACATTTTAATTTGTGAGTTCTTAAATGGATATTTACTTCAGCATTAGTAGATACTGAAGTAATTTGCTTCTGTTTTTAGAGCAAATTATTTTCCTATCAAAGGAAATTCATCTCTGCTGGAACAGTACTCTAGCTCCTGGGCAAGGAGCTAGTTTCCTCCAGCAGATCCTCCCTGAGAAAATCAAGCTTGTGTTAAAACTCCAAGTTTGCCTGAAAATGAGAAGTGCTCCTATCTGGAGCTCATACCTATCATAGCAGATCAAAACCAAAAGTGAACTCACTGAAGGCTGGTGGGAGGCTGGGGAGTGCCATGGGCCTCCCTCCCTGCCTGCTTGTATCACTGCCTGGACCCTTCTGGGGATGGATTCTCTGGGAATTGGAAAACTTTATCTGATGTGCACAAAAAGCTGTTTGGGATCACACTGACAGTGTTGGTACCCCATGGGACATGACTACTTCATCAGGAAAATTTATGAGTAAGAGGGGATTTGGAGCATGCCTAAAAGGGAGGGGTCAATGGGGTGAAATAAAAGGACTCGAGACAGATAGGGTTGGACAACCCCAGGGATAGGTGTTGAATTGATTTTGTGTGTCCCCATTAATTATTCTGACAAAATGTAGGAATGCAATATTAATTTTGGCTAACAGCCTGATTTTTGGAGATATGGTCAGAACAGAAAATCATAGTTCACAAGAAAGCACCTTCATATTTCTGAAAAGAAAAAGAGGGGGGGAAATATGTACACACAAAAATATTTTTTCAATTCAATTTAGCCTAGCTGATTAGAAACTACAGCTGGTTTCCTGATGTGAGTTAAAATCCTAACAAAGAATTCAAGTGTGTTTTGCTGCAGTGATCATGCTCGATACTGCTCCTTCTCCCATTCCTCTATTCCTGTCCTTCTACTGTTAGTGCCTAAAGAGAGGAGTGTGTACAGTCATTGGTAGAGCAAAGAAAGTGTGCTGTGAGCTTCTGGACTGGACTTATGAATTGCAGGTCATGAATTTCACTGAATTTGTTCCTTTTTACATGATCACAGTTTTAAAGATGAGTAGTCCTGTTTAATTATGCAAAAACATTATACAAGATCTACAGCAACTATTCTTAAAGTGTTTAAAAACTAAATAATATTTGCTGTTAAAAAAACTGCCTTACTTCCAATCTGAAAATATGGGCATGTAACCATCATCAATCACTTCTCTTTATGCCTGGGACAAAATCATCCCTCAGTACTCTGCTAAGTGGATTGAGCAGCAGTGCATACACTCCCATCCTTTAGCAACTCTCAGAGTTTTCATCACTTTGATGCTGGTAATTCCTGTGCTTTCAAGTTAACAGCTATGTTTCTGTTCTGATTAAGAGGAAAAAGGTTATCATCATCATCCTCTCAGGATGAGAAAAACCATTCTTTGGAGGTGTGCACTGCTCTCTGCTGATCACAAAGGGAACTCAGGGGTTGGATGTCTGATTCCCAAAGGACCAAAGAAGGGCAAATTACTCTAATCTTATTGACATAAGTTCTCTTTAACAGGTGATTTTAATAACTCTATATCAACCACCTATCAGCTTATTTCATCCTACTTTCCTGACCTTGCAGTCAACACCAAATTTATCAGCTGTGAGACTGCATTTAGTTCCTAAACATTTATAAATACCATGAATAATACAGATCAAATAGCTCATGTCTGTGCAGTCCGACAGAAACAAACTTGTTCAGCATTAATTTGCCATTTATACAAAGGACTTATTCAAAGGACTCTATAAAAATCAGTTCACCAATATCTGTTTTCCTTATTAGTTGGTATTATCTCATTCCTTTAAATCCTTGCTATTCAAGTCCTGAGATCAGTATCAGACTGACAGTGAGATGAATTTATTATCTCATTTATCCCTTAAAAGCAATGGTATAGCATGAACATCCCTACAAGATTCTGAACTTGGTCCTATTCAGTGGTTATTGAAAATGGAGCATGAATGCTACCAAGAGTTTCTTGGTGCAACAAACTCCTCACAAGTGCAAGAACCTGGATTTCCTGGCTGTAAAACTTCTATAAGTACTCTTTAACCTGGAGTTAAAGAGGAGAGTTGTCTCTAGGGCCCTCACCTTTTGAGACATCTTACCAGAAGACAAATGCAATAATCAGGTTCTGACCTTAATAATGTTGTGTCCACATGGGCACAGAAAACATGTAAACTTATTAAGGATTTACATATATATCTTTGATAATTTGAAAAGTTAACAATGTGCTTTTATGTGGAAACACATTTTCTCAGAAATGGTAAAAACAGCAGTCTGTGATAATGTTATGCCACTGGCAGCCACAAGGAATTCCTTCAGGACAAGTCAGGGTGTGTGAAATTCATGCTGCTTGTTGCATAGACTTCCCACTGTTTTGAACTCCAAAGCTGAGAGATACTGAGCCATGTTAATTAGCATCTGTAATGACAGTTCTATTTCCATCATTTTGTGACTCTGTAGAAAGTGTGAGTCTTATTCAATTTATTCTCTCTGCTTGATTAGTCACGCCACTAACACCAACCTTAAACCCTTACCAGATCTCCTCCATTTCACTTCCCTGATACTTATTTTCATCTTGTGATGAAGAGCAGAACATTCTTTTCCAGAATTTGTGCCTCACATAAAACAAATGCTGCTTCAGATGTCATTCCTGGTGGATTTTCCTTCGCCTCCTTAATTAATCTTTGCTACACCTTTGCACCTATTGCTAGATAAAATTACTAAGAAAGAATAGTTATATACAACCTGTAATAATCTCCTTAACCCAAAGTAATAAACTGTATATTATACTTGGAACATTAATCTCTTTCTCAGTACTAGGGATTGATGACATATTGGCTAAAATCTGTGCTCTCAGAATATTTTCTATGAGAGGGAGAAATTGAGAAAGGTTTTTATATCCTTAGTTTTAAAAGACAAAAAAAAAGTGAAACAAATCAAGTGAAAGTGGAAGAGAGTGAGAGGAGGAATGGAGGGAGGAAAGGATGCAGAGCATGTCAGTGTGAAACAAAGCTGGCTGCTGAGGTTAACAGTTAGTACCCTCTTCTTAATACACATAACAATTCTTGCTCTTCCCCAGTTTAATTATCAGATATTAATGCCTCTCTGCCTCCCAGTGATGATATCCCCTGCTGAGTAATCAGGAATCAAGGAGACAATACAGGAAATTTAGATCCTCCACACAACATTGCCCTGTGACACACATATAGAAGCCCTTATTGCTTGGCCTGAGAGTGTATTGAAAATCTCAATTCCCAGGGCTGCGAATTCTGCAGTTTTCCAGACAACAGCCAACACTTGCTAAAGAGAAGGTGGAGATTCCTAAACCACCATCAACAGAAAAGACTCGAGCAGAGACAAAACTGGCAGGAGGGAAAGAGAGCAGGAATGTGAATTTGAGCCTGGAAGCCATTTGGGACCTAAATTCAGGCAAGACACCAAGGCTGAGCTTATGCAGCTCTTTGCTTCCCTGGGTCCCATCTGGGAGCTCTGGCTGCTGGTTTGTGTCGTGGTCCTGTGGCAGGGAGCTCCTTCTGTCTCTCACCCGCTAGGACAGAGCTGGCAAACTGAGGATTTTACCTCTGCAAGAGGCAAGGTGGCTTTCAGCTGTTCTCAGCACCCCCCAAAGAAAAGCAGAGGCAGCTGCTTCTCCCAGCAGCACAAGGCTCCTGGCTGGCTGTGACACTGCACGCCTCTGCAGGGGCAGCAGGAAGGGGGAATGCAGCTGCTTCCCTCCAAACACAGGGAGGAGGAGAAGGGAGGGTTGTTTTGTCAATGTTCAGTTCTTTAAAAAATGGGAGTGTGGCACTATTCTACCCTGACATTAGGGCATGAGGGAGAGTTGTGTTAGAGAGTACAGCAGCCACTTGCTGTGGTCTGGACAGCAGAGTTACAGTGACAGCAAGAACAATAGGATTTCTTAAGCTGTCACAAATAGCCTATCCTCCTGTTGACCTGATCTTCCTAATTTAAACAGCAATATGGTGTTTCTGCTTCAGGGGTTTTTTTGGGTGTTTTTCCTTTTATTTCTCCTTCTCCTAGCTCCACTGGGCTCACTTGAGCAGACAGGCAGGGAAGGGGGCAATGCTCATTGACTTGTCGTTTTTTCAGCAGTTCTTCAAAACCCTGAGTCAATATTCACTGGAGGATTAGCACCAGAGGAAAGGGCTTGAAAGCCTGTCTCACATTGCATTCTAACAGAGGGAAAGCTCCAAATGAGATTATGTGAATCTGGAAGAGAACCACTCTCAGTCCCAAAATGCCTGACTGCTCAGAAGCCTGGTGGACAAGCCAGAAGCGTCCTGCAGACTCTTCATCCAACATTTTGTGTCAGTTTTTCTGATGTCCTCTAAAAATCAAATTCCAGTGGCATTCAAAGCCTTGTGTGGGCAAGTCAAGCAATGAATATATAAATCTCAGATGGTTTCATCCTTTGAACAACACTGGAAGTTGGATGAATCCTGGCTTAAACCTTTTATCTCATGCCAAGTTCTTCCCTGTCTGTGAAGCCCATGGTATTTTCTGCCATTCGTGCCCAAGTCCTGAAATGAGATTTAAAGTCTGTTTCTCTGCTTCTATCCCTTAGCACCATTTTATTTGCAGTTTTAATTCAGATACACATCAATCCTATTAGACACTCTGAATTACGTGTTAATTAAACATGGCACTCATAAATGGTTCTGCTAAAGTTAGTGGTAAATCTCTTATTGCCTGTAGCAGGAAAGGCTCCAAAGAATTTACAGAGTGCTATTTTGAATACTCCTGTGAACTAAAAGTGACAAAGGCCAAAACCAGCTTTATTCTGGTACCACAAGTATAGATATTGAAATTTTCCAGCATTTACCAATAAAACACCAGAGGGCTCAGGTCTGATGACTGAGCCATGGGTGCAGGTGGTTGAACAGAGAGATTATTGTGTTTGTTTTAGAGCAATCTCTGAATTTGCAGAAAGATGATCTGGTTCAGGATTCAGTTGCCCAGACTTAAATATCTTATTCCATTTTAGACATCTTATAATATCTGATGTGGCTTCCAGCTGCTGCTGCAGAGGGTAGATGTCCCAAACACCTCGGTGTGTTTCAAAGGTTTGAAAATGAAATAGTGCTCCTCTGTGCCATGGAAACACACCCTCACTGACATGCATGAAAAGAGAAGTCAGAGGAAGCCAATAGGCCTTTGTCTCAGCCATTTATGTGAGGAAGGAAGGAAGGAAGGAAGGAAGGAAGGAAGGAAGGAAGGAAGGAAGGAAGGAAGGAAGGAAGGAAGGAAGGAAGGAAGGAAGGAAGGAAGGAAGGAAGGAAGGAAGGGACAATGACAAAACAAAATTAAGAGACCAAAAAGAAACCCAAGATGAATATAAGTTTTCAAGTGTTTAATTCTGTAAGTTTAGATTTTATAGTGAACTCCAGATAGGAAAACTTCTCTGTTTCTGAGGGTTTTAAAGAAATAATAAAACAGCCATTTCAATTGTTTTCTACAGGGAAGAAAAAAGAAAGCAACTTCAATGAGGAGTTCTGTAAAAAAATTGTAAAGAATGCAATTTAAGTCTGGGAAGTCAAAGCTCAGACATGACAGCTGGATTAGCTCTGGAAGACTGATGGAGCTCCAAGTAAGAGCTGCATAACTCAGAAGCAGAGTTTGGACTAATTCTGTTGTAGTCCTTCAGACATCCAAACTACAGCTCTATGGCTGGAAGCTCAGACCAGGTGATCCTGATATTTTTCAAACCTCATAACAGGGAGAACCTCTCAAGACTCCAGGCTGAGGCTGCTGATGCTGCTGCCTGCACTGCAGCCCTGGAACGGTAGAGCTGAAATTTTCATTTTTCGTACTCTGAAGACAAACTGTACTTGTGAGAGACAGCACCTACTGCTGAGCTTGGATTCATCTGCAGCCTGCTGGGTGAATCATCCTGTTTCATTTGAAACTTCCTAGATTCAAGTTATTTCTAATGAAATATATTAGTTTATAATCCATTAATATATTACCTGCTATTCTGGACCTCATATTTTGCTAGGATGTGGTGCTGCAGTGTGTTTTGGAGAAAGGTAGCTTTACCTGGTGATGTATCTTTCAATTTTATTTGATCTCTTATGTGTTTGTAATAGGAAAAAAAACCACAAAAACTCAGCACACAACTGATCATTTTGAAACTGACTGTGAAAGGCTTATCCCATGTTTTATTCCCAGAACACCTTGGCATTGATAGTCAACCTGATCACAGCTGTGAGTTGTGGAAGCCCTGGGTTGTCCAGCACCCACTTTATATTTCCTCAATACTCTTCTCCAATCTGTCATCTTCCTTCTTTGGGGAAGTTTGGTGGTATTCATCATCCTCTCACTTTTTGTTACTGCATGGGGTTGAGTCCTCTTTTGTAATTCTCTTTGTCTTTCACTGGAGCTGTAGACTGTGGAGAAGCCAGACGACATAGTCTGAAGAAAATCTGTCACTTTGATCAATGAAAGCAGAAGTCAAGCCCAAATTCTGTGAGAGGGAAGTGATACTTGGTATATCTCAGAATGTCACACTCAAGAGGCAGAACTAATTTGCCACTACTCACTGGAAACTGTCATAGTGGAGAACAGGACCTCAGAGGCAGAACCAGAACCAGCTCCAACAGGCTGGAGACGGAGACTAAATTTCTTCTGACTCTGTGCATATCTCTGAGTGAAAGCTAAGTGATTTGTTTTGAAGTCCATTTTAAGAGTCTTACAATGGTTTGGAAGCCCTCATCAGGAGCCAATCTTCCCCTATGGCCTTCTGGGGACTTTTCTTTGCTCTTTCACTTCTCTCTGTATAGCAACATCTGATAGAGTAAAGAGCTAGAAGCTCTTAATTTGATTTTCAGAATTTGCTCTTTGCTTGATTCCAGTATTTTTCTGCTGGTGGCAATCTGCATCCCTGAAGAACCTGCTTTTCTGGCTTGGTCTAGACATATCCCACGGTTTTTATAATCCAGCTTCATATTAAGTCTTTCTGCAGACTCAACCGTCCTAAGCGTGGAAATAATGAGATTTATCGGTCAGTTCCTTCTGAGCCTACAGAAAAAGCAGCTCATATTGCCACTTGGTATTCAATATCCATATGTATTTCTGGAGAAAAAAAATACAGATTTTACTATTTCTTTAAGACCAACTGGATGGCAGTTCTCCTGTGAATCCCCTCAATGGTTCTAAATATTCTGGTTCCCTGGAGATAGTATCACCCAACACAGTTGTAATTTTTCTACCTGAACCATGTAAAAGTGCACAAAACCAGAGATATGCAATAGTTAAAAACTGTATGTGTTTGCATGAGTTTGTCATTGTATCACAGCTGGAAGTTTTTCACACATTTCATGTTATTACAGCCTAATATAACTTGCAAGGGAGCAAATTTGTTTTAATTCCAGCCCTGACAGGCAGCAGACTAGTGCCTAGATCTTCAGAAAAATTAGCCATTGATTCCTGTGGATTTCTTTTTTTCAACTTAGTATGATAACACAAGAAAATAAATAGATGAATTTTCCAATCATTCATTCATTACTAAAATGATGATGGCTCATTAAATAATAATCAGCTCATAGGGAGAAGTTTGTTCTTAACTTCTTGTGTCTGCAGCTGGTTCATGCCCTAAGGAAAGGATCTTACAGCATTATGACTTGCATTCTCTGTAAAATAGCTGTTGCTTTTTCTGGGGAGGACTAATCTTTATCAGGATCCTGTTAATGCCCATGTAAAATTTTGTGCTAGTGAGCTTGAGGGGTTATTATTTGCAATTAAAAAATATATTCTTTCTAACGTTTTATAAATTTTTTGGTAAATGGGAGCAATCTCACTACAAAAACTTCAGGCCTTATGCTGTATAAAGATTTCAAGCCATACATATCTCCCAGCCAGATAAGTGAAGGTTTAATGTTGGTTTTCATGTTCCTTGAGCTTGACCTTTTACTGTCTTACACTTTTTTTTGCTGTCCTATTTTTGGAATTTTATTGATGCTAATCTTTTCCACCTCATTACTTGCACAATCCTCAGAAACATTTGGGGGTAAAGAATAGGTTTATTTGCCAATTAAATTGTCAATTGGTTTCCAGATTATTTTATGTGTCTTTCACAGGCTTTCATCAACTACTTTTGTTGCTAACCACCCAGCTGAGCCAGGGGAGGGATTGATTATTGCTGAAACCATTGTGCACTCTGAAGCACATCATTGTTAAGATGAGACTGATGAACTCTCTTGATTTTGTGGTGAAACCAATGCATCAGGCTATAGTGCATGCAGCCCTTGGCACACTTTGCTCAGTGAGCCATTGCATGAAGAGTGTTTCCATGCTGCACCTCAGCAGTGCCTACAGGAGTTGGCCATGCTAAGGACAGGCCACAACCTGTGTTGCCAGTGCAAGCCAGGGCAGGTGTGTTGGACTAGATCCTTCTTGGAAAAATGGCCTGTTCCTGTGTGAATCCACTATAGCCTTCTACTTGGTGTTCTGTGAGATGCTAAGCTGCAGCCTTGACCATTTTAAAGGTCATCATGGTGTTCCTCTAACCAGTCCAGTAACAGGTACAAGATTATACATTGAGGGAGTAGGTCTCTATCACCTCATAAACTTTCAGTATTTTGATCAAGACAGAGATGTGGAATAAAGGTATAGTTACTATGGGAGTTTTCTAGTTGAATTGAGTATAATAATAAACTCTACAAATCCATTTATAACATATATGAATTACATATATAACTAACTCCTTAGTTAACAAGGAGTTACTACAGAAATCCTTTCATGAAAACAAAAACCTGAATCAAAGTGAAGAGCACAAGAGTCGAACTGAAAGGAATAAATCTCTTCACAGTAAGATGTTGACTGTTGAAGGTCATAGAACTTTAATCTGATCTGAGTCCAAGATGACAACTAAAATATTCATATGTAATTCCAAGAATCACTAGCACATGCTTCTTTACCTATGGAAATTAGAGAAGCAAAAATCAGGAATTATCAGGATGGCTGAGAAGATTTTGAATTTTTTTTCTTCTCAGAAAATAATGATTCAACAAAACAATAAACTTTCTCACAGCAAGTTTTTGTAAGTTTTGTTTCCAATCAGAAGAGGCAACAACAAACAGATCTTGGGGACTTTTTTTTCAAAATTGCTGACAGTTTGTTTTGACATTTTCAAAATGAAAAATGCTGCTTTCTTAAGTCAATACATTTTTTGGTTTGCTAGTCAAAATAGAGTTATTTCTGCCGTCACCTACAAGTGTAGAAGGTTGCAGCTTTTTGGATTGAGTATTGCACAGAAGGCATATGTAATGCCACAATTTCTGCTCTCAGGGTGTGTGCAGATGGATTTGCATTCCAGAATTCATTAGTCTTTAAAAATGTAAGCATCATTTCTCCAATTTTTGCACTGACAGATCTTTCTCAGAAGTCCCTAGCAGTTGATAGGAAGGAAGGTTAGTCCCCAGTTAAGGGAAGTAGTCATTGTATTAAATAAAAACGGAGTGGGAGTGCTTTGCTACACCAAAGCCTAAACATGATCAGCAGCTGGATCACTCTCTACTCTCCTGCTTGTCCACTACTTTATCAGCCAGGATTTTTCTCTGCTGCAGATCAGAAGGTTTTTTCCTAAACAAAGCTGGCTCATACACGTATTTGGCTGGGCATGCAAAACACACTGAGTGGAGTGATCAAAAACTGCCCTAAATGCTATTCAGAGAGGGCAAAGCCAATTCATTAACCATAAAGGGTGCAAAGAGTTCTGCAAAAAGAGGTCCAGAAAATAAATACTGTTTCTCTTGGAGCAGAGAATTAAGTCAGTATAGACAACCTAATTAAAACCATGATCCTGAAGAGAGCTCTAGACTGGAAGGTGCTCATTTACTTGGTTGTGTTGGGTGTCTCATGTCCGCTTACTAAGAATTCACTCCAGAGTAAAAGGTTATGTTAAAAATTTGTTGCTAAACATCAGTTTCACACAGCACAATATATCAAACTGGCCCCTATGATATCCTTCATTCCCTAGCTAAGGAATACCTCCATTAAAACTCATATTTTTTTAATGAAATTGCAATTAAGATAGTTCATTTGAATTCAAGATTCATCAGGTTCAAGAAGAAAGTCAATCACTGTTGAAATAAAAGAATTTTGGTCTGGCACAGTGTATTCAGTCAGCAAAAATAAGCCAGATTATTAAATGTTCGTGTGTAATATAGATCAGCTGTTCTGAAAGTGCAAATAGCATCACTTCATTTTAATTTTAAATACAGCAGGTACACAGGGGTTAACTCTGATAATTATATTTGGGTGTTATGTGCATAAATCATATTAGCATATAACAGGATTTGTGACTGCAATGCCCACGCATCAGCTCTTATATTTAGTGCAAACACTCTAACTAGGTTTCCCTTCCCAAACTATTCTCCAAGTCTGATTTACTACTCCAGGAACTGTCGTGGGGCCAGGCTGACTTACTGAGTTAGAATACAGTACAATGTTTTCTCTGTTCTATTGATGTTCTTATTTCTCATCCAGAGAAGGATTATAAAGACAAAGAACCAGTTTCTCCTAATTGCACCAGCATGGTGCACACTGGGATAATTTTTGAGACCACAGCTGCAACTAGAGTTGTAATAAAGGTAAATGATGAACCCTTTAAATATGTGCAATTACAACTTTTTCCCTTGGAACATTTTACCACTAATGTATATGCAAGTTACTGTGTGAAATTAGTAACAAAAGGAATTGCTGTAACAAGCAAACTCTGTGTATATTTCAAAAAATGCCATTCATGTGTTGAACTATGGGTTCAAACAACAATGCAATCCATCCTCATAGGAATGAATGTGGATAGCAAGAGCAGTACTATTGAAGTTTGTCAAAAAATACCTCCTGAACCTAGAAATTATTTATATGGAGCCCCTTTTTAAAGCATGTTTTCATACAAAAAGGATCTGGCCCACACTGAGTGAATGACAGTCTGCTGTGTTGCCAAAGGGGACAGATTGTGCACGGGGCTTAGTGTCTTCTCAAGTATGCTCAGATTTCTGCCTGCATCCTCTTATTTCACTCTCCCTCCTGCCTTTTTCATCAGAATATGGCTTAGAAGTCAGCTACCCACTCTTCTCATTGCATTTTCTATGTTTTCCTTGTGCTTGAGAAAGGAAAAGTAAATACAAAGCTGCAATTGGCTGACCAACTTTGCCTTTACTCCCTGCTAGTTAGAAACATGATGATGATTTTCTAGGTTGTCTCTAGCTAAAAGAGGAAATAAATAAGCTCTAAATAAATGAGTTACCTTTGTGCTGCCTAACCTTCACACCACAGTCACGTGAAAGGACTCACAGGAAAGATTTGTTGCATACAAAAAGTCATCAAGAAACACTGCACCTATAAAATCATCTTTATTTTTGCTAGTACAAACATTTTGGGGCACAAAGGACAGTGGGAAGGAGTATGTTTGCAAACTAAAGAATTCCTTCCCTTGCAGCTGAAAGAACAAGCTGACTTCTCTGTGATTACTTTTTAACACACCCCAAAAATGAGGAAGAAGTGTGAACTTAAGCACTTGTTTGTCTCAGAACTCTTTTTTTACTCCTGAAACAGTCACAGAGAAGCTGGACACCGCAAATCTATGAATGCAACTCAACTGGGAAAGCAATAATAATAATAAATAATTAAAGCAATAATATAGCAATAATATAGCTATACAAGCTGTTTTGGTCACTGTATCACTGCATAAAAGGTTACACTGCCATAATCTATGTGACCAGAAATTGTGTGGCTAAAACAATGACATTTAAAATTAACTGATTTGGAGAACAGTGTGAGTCCAATTATGGTAAGTTCAGCACAACTTACAAGACACAGCTGGCAAGCTGGTTCCAAGTTTCAAGACATGGTGGCCACCATTGGACTCCAGGCTGATCTCACTATTGAGTTATGGAAAGCCACCTCAGATACTCAGCCACCTCAGCCACCAGTGGGGAGCAGTTGCACAGAGAGGTGCACTGTAAGAGACCTGCATTTTCAGGTATCTGTAATTTAATTCTGTAATTACCTCTCAACACTATTCAATGAATGGACTGTACAGAGTAGAGACACCCACCAACCGTGCTAACTTCCCGGTAAGAGTGATACTATTTGTGAACTATTTGCACAAAGGATGCCTTTAGGGTATCTAGGGTATATTTAGGGTCTAACCAGTTCTCTTTGAACTTTGTATAATGTTTTTTAATGTCTTAATATTAACAGACTACAAACTTTGTGGTGGTAGCTAGACTGAATTCACCGGACATGTGTTCAGAGCCTGTTTTTTGGACCCTCATCACCTATTCAGAGAAATTTGGGAATTTCAGTTCAATGGTGGATGATTTGTCTGGAAAGAACAATTTTATTGGGAACTAAAAAGGTTATAGATTGAAATCATTTATCATGGTGTGCACCCATCCTGAGAGGTGAGCACATTTTATTATTAAAATTACTCTTTCTCTTCCTTGCTTTTATACCCAGATCTTCACCAAACTAAACTAAATGGGAACTAAAGTTCTCATTTCTACTACTTATCTCTTTTACTCTTTGTGTTTTAGTTTTTAAATGGAACTTTTGGACTACTTATTTTCCTTGAAAGCCAGGCTATCTTGGAGAGCATTGTTTCCATGATTTCTAATAGAACAGCTTCCATTACCTTAGAAAAGTAGAGGTTTGTTTTTGTTTGTTGTTTTCTTTTGGTTTGGTTTGGTTTGGTTGGTTTGGTTTGGTTTGGTTTGGTTTGGTTTGTCTGGGGTTTTTTGTTTTGTTTTGTTTGCTTGTTTGTTTGAGGGTTTTTTTTTGTTTTGGTTTGGTTTTGGTTTTTGGGGTTTTTTTTTAAGTTCTTGTGGCCTTGTACCAAAGATACTTCTTCTGATGATATTTCAAAGTATTATCTGAACGGAATAATATTTCTATGCAGCCTTTACATTGGGACTGCATTATTAAAAAAGGGACTGAGCCTTTTCTCTCTCTCACACACACAGGTATTAATGTTTTGTGCTTTGTAGAAATCTCAAGCCTGAATTTGGTGACATCTTTTACATCACTTACCATGATAATGCATGACAACAAAGATATGCTGTGTTGCTATTTATATCACCATTCAAACATTAAATAACAAGTTACCAGAGCAACCAACTTGTCATCCAGTGGATATTGCAATGATACCTGGACAATTCCTTTATCTAAACCTTGTAGCTGGGCACCCACCTGAGAAGAAAGTTGTTTTACACTGTAACCAATGGAAATTCAGTTCTGCCTGGTTTTCACAGCCTGAATTTTTCCTCTGCTTTTGGAAAAATGAGTAAACAATCTCGGCTCATAGAAGGCTGTACACTTTGCACTGACACTCAAAAGAACTGCACTTGCTGTATTTGTTAAGTATGTTGTAAATAGTCATGCTGTTCATCGACATGCTTTTAAAGCATTCCTTTGCAGATAGCTTAATTAAAGTTACTGAAAACCATCTAATAACAGAGCCTACCTTGAGACCAAGGAGCTGTTCCTGTTCTTGACTTTGCAAAGTCAAGAGTTTATCATGCAGCCTCTGCAAAGCACAACTCCTATATAAGCCTCGAATAGGATCGGTACAGCCTCTGTCAGCAATCTCCTCTGTTACACCAAATATGTTTGGATAGTATCTAGTCTTTGTTTTTTTCCACATGGTTTTAGGGCACATTTCATATTCAGCAACTACTGCCTGCCTTCTGTTTTCATCATACAGCTACAAATAATATGCAAACAGTCCTGGTTTAACCCCAGCTGGCAACTCAGCCCCACATAGTTGCTCACTCCAGCCCTGCTCCTGTGGGATCAGGGAGATAATTGGAAAGGTAAGAGTGAGAAAACTCATAGTTGAGATAAAGACAATTTAATAGGTAGAGAAAAGCAAAGCAAAACACAGAATTCATTCACCACTTCCCATGGGTAGGCAGGTGTTCAGCCATCACCAGGAAAGCAGGACTCCATCACGCATAACAGTGATTTGGGAAGACAAACACCATCACTCCAAATGGTCTCCTCTTCCTGCTTCTTCCCCTACCCTGTCATTCTGAGCATGACGTGATATGGTCTGGATATCCTTTAGTTCATTTGGGGTCAGCTGTCCTGTCTGTGTCCCTTCCCAAATCCTTGTGCATTCCCAGCCTCCTTGCTGGTGGGTTGGGGTGAGGAGCAGAAAAGGACTTGACTGTGTGTAAGCCCTGCTCAGTAGTAACAAAACCATCCTTCAATTATCAACAGTGTTTTCAGCACAAATCCAAACCATAGCCCCATACCAGCTACTGTGAAAAAAATTAACTCTACCACAGCCAAAACTAGGAAATGTAAACACTACGTGAAAAAACTTACAGAGGAGTCCTCAATTGCTCCAGCAGATTTGTTCTTAGATGGGTAGCAGCAGATAAACATGTATTAGAATATCTCTACCACTAAATTAAGAACAAGAGACTTGCAGGTTAACTGTCCTCAATTAAAGGACAGAAACCCTACAAAACCTACTTCAGAAAGCAATTTGTAAGTCACAAGATACCCAAACATGGCAAGGATGGCATGCAAACAGTACAGATATTGGCAGGCAGATGTGTGTGTCAAATCCCAAAGCACAACTTGTAGCTGGTTAGCAAACAGATAATGCAGTCCCTTTGGATGTATATTGTATTTATTAAAAAAAGAATCTTTAGATCTCTCATATTTACCATTATGCCTGAATAAAGAATTTCGTAATTGTTTAAAGCACAGAAGGTGCAGCAGCAGCACTGCCTAAAGGAGTTTCTCTTTCCTTCCACCACAGCATTTACTCTTGGTCCTGTGGCATGCCTGTCCCTTCTTCAGCTGTGTCAGGGAATTCATTTGGCTGCAAAACATTGCATCCACCTGTAATCATTTTTGTACACATGCCAACACACTTTTTCTAGCTTACAGGCAATGTAGATCAGTTCCCCATGGATCCAATGCAATAAACAAACTTAAAAGGAAGAAGCAATAGGGTACTGCTGCTTGGAATCAGTGCCTGAATATCCTGAGTTTTGAGGTATCATCTCTCTAGAGCATGTTGTCTATCTGCACTTCTCAACTGAAGTTCACAGGAACAAGAGAACAGAAATCAGAACATGAGCTGAGCCACAGAGCTGTTCAGTAAAGAGATCATAAATAAAAATCCAAGAGTTATTGATCTCTGACACCAACACAAGTGCTGAGATTAATCCTCTGAAGTCTGACTGGAGCCTGCCTGGGGCTGTGAGTACCATTATGGGGGGAATCCTACCTGCTGTCTTTTACTCTTCCTTACTTGTCTGGGGTGAGCTTCAGTAGCTCGTTACTCTTTAGTCTGTCTCTAGGTGATTTATCAACCAGGACAGTCTGTGCCTGCTTTCTTGGCTAGTCCATAACAGGGTAACACAGCCCATAACAGGGGCTGTGTTAGTATTAACAGTAACAGCAATCAAGTAGGGGAATTTATACCTACTTAGGCATCAAAGTGGGTATATTTTATTTAAGTAGATAAGCTGGTTTTGTAATAGGTGGTCTTCAATCTTATCTGGCACCCTGGTTTGTATCTGTAATAATTACATTTGAAGAGTCTCATTCTAACCCCACCACTTGTGCTGAGTTGTGCCCTGCTTAGCAAGGAGTCTTGCTCAACCAACAAGCATCTGAGAGGTAACACAGCTTGTGAATCAATGCAACAAAATGAAGATTAGCACCTGTCAAAGGGCTTGAGAGATTGCAACCAAGCAACCCCCCATGAATGAGAAAAACAGTGCACACTTGAAAATAAGCCAGAAAAATGACAAGCAACATTACACAGCAAATCTCAGTCAGCAGACTGAAGAGAAGTGGAAAAAAGAGTTATTACATGCAGGTCTGTATGAGACTCTAAAGGCTGTAAGAATATTATTATCTGGATATCAAGTGGCAGTGTGAAGACTTATTTCCTGAAAATCTATGCTCTTACTCAGCCTCACTACTGCAGGAGCTAGTGGCTGTAAGAACTGGGATCAGTCAAAAAGCTGGAACTCTGGCTAGTGCAATAAGCCAGAGAGGATCCAAAAGCCAACGTCAGCTGGAAGTGACAAAGACCCCACTGCTCCCAAGACAGGGTCTGTGGATAGGAAATGCCTCAATCCCAGCCTCTTTTCTCTGAAATGACATCTGCCTGATGTGCTCATTGAAGTCAGACTACAGGAAAGCTGAGAACACCAGAGTCATATGTCCATTGCACAAACACATTTCACACATACAGCAGACCTAATGTTGAGGTCAACAGTCTGGGCAGTCTTCTATAAGGAGCTCCTCAAAAAAAAAAAATTATTTCAAGATTTTTAAATTTTAAAAAAGCCAGGCTCTGTTAGAGTAAAAGCTAGGACAACTAATTCACAAAACTTAAAAATAAGTGCAACAGATAAATGAGAAAAGACTGAAAGAGTACTTGTACAGCCCTCCCCTGACTGTAGCTGATGTAGCTTTCACTCCTAGTGATGACTGATTTGGGTTGGATTTGGTGCAAGATTAGACACATAATTTAAGTGTCTATCTGCAAATTTAAATGTCTGTCTGCAGCTGTCATTATATGAGCAGACTATCCAAGTTCCATTATAGCTGATGTAAATCTAGTTAATGTAATCTAATTGGGGCCTGGGGAACATTTCAGATTATAAGAGAAGACACCTAAGACAGGCTTCAGTTATGCAAGCAGAAACATCCATTTATTTCTGTTTTATATGAAATGTGCAGGAATTTCGGTGAGAGCCAGCAGACATAACAGACCTCTGGGAGGAATATGTTCTTCTAGAGCATCATCTGGAAATCAGGGAGGCTCTCAGAGGATCTCAAATGGCTGCCACTGCTTTCAGTCCTTGCACCTCCTCTGTCATAAACAGGCTTGCTATCACCCCCAAAACAAGTCTGATCTTCCATGTCCAGGAGGTTACACTTGGTCAAGTCACAACTTAAAGGGTCTGTAATGTCTGGATGAAAACACCAAAAAACAAACACTTTCCAGCACACCTTTGAACCTCTCTAACTAATTACTTCCTACACCTGAACATGGTTATTCACAGTGGCAATTTTAGTAAAGGGTGCAAAAATTCTTCTAGAGAAGGGAAGGAATGCAAAGGTTCTTTACCTCAAATTACAAATATGTTGCCTTTTGGCCCTATAACCTCTTTTGTCTTTGACTGGTGTAAGAGTTTCATGAATTTTTCTAGGTAAAATCAAAGAAATTGAAATGCTAATGAGAGGACACCGCTACAAAAACTGCTGTATCACCAGACTCCTTTCTGGGCACGTTAAATTTAGCATTTTCTGACCAGGCAAAGTGTAATCTTTCTCCAAGTCTGGATACAATGGGAAATCATACAACTCAACAGCTGTACTCTGGATCAAATAATTGGTTTTCAAAGGAAGCTGGCTGGAGCCAGAAGATACCACATCCTCCAGAAGTTCACAGAAGATTGAGCAAAAAGACTCCAAAAATAAGCAAGGATCTGCTTTTAAGAAATACAAACTAAGATTTTCTGTGCTCTGAGGAAGAAAGGCTGCCCAGGAGGAAGGATGAGACATGAAACAGAAGGAAGGAAATGTCCTCTACTGTCACAGAGAACCCTATTCCAGCCCAGAGGCAGCATCCAGAGTGACCTTGTTGAGTCAAGAACACGTGTGGAGGATCTGTAATTTTTTTGTGAACACCACTGTATCTCTGTCTCTATGCAGTAAATGGCAACTTTAGAAGACATTCTTAGTTTAGTTTCTAGCATATTATTAAAAGGTTAAATAATATACCAGAGCCCTTTCATCCTTGATTAAATACTATGGGATATACAAAATCCACTGAGAGGAAAGGGAAGCAGCATTAAATTTTTGGCCTGTTGGGAGAAAAAAGGTGTACTGCAGAGAGAGAGTGTCAGGTAAATTTTATCCAGGTGGTGATATTTTGCACAGCTTGAAATACTCTTTCATACACCAGTCACAGCTTTAGGAAATTAGACATTTTCTGCCTATTCAGAATTTCATTGAAAGATCGATTTTAAACCTGAAAAGGTGGGAAAAACTTAGGTTCTGAAGTGAAAGGCAATTTATCAAAATTTGGCCTACCACTGTGCCAGTTTTTATCTTTCTTTATCCAGTTCTTCAAAAGAATCTCCTTTCTTCTCACCAATGTTTTGTTGTCCTTCCTCCATTGTTACACTCGATCTGCAGAAATCTCCTGGTGGAGTCTGGGCCCTAAAGTGCAAATAAATATAGATAACTCTGCCTGGCCCCAGCAGATCAACATCTCATGGATTCAGCAGACAGCTCCTTTCCATATTCAGTGAGCTGGACAAACAGCAGCAGTCCCATTTGTAGAGTCAAAAAAAAAAAAAAAAGCCAAAGTGGAACTCATATGTTACCTTGAAATTTAGAAGTAACACCCCATTTAAAAGCCCACATATCTGCATGACAACATGTATAAGAAACAGCATGACCTCCATTTTCTCTGGGATTGAGGGCTAGGGGTCATAAATAAAATTATGAGAAGCACTAGAGCCTGCTCCTGCTTCAGTGCAAAGAAAAGTAAAAGAGTAATATAAACACAGCATGCTTGAGTTTTCTGTCTACCTTTTTAAAGGACCAACCACCACCAAAAAGTGGCCAACAGAAGCTTTTTTTTCAGAACAGAGTACTGTGCTGATTAAATATTAGCTAATTAGCAGGGAATATTTATTTTGTGGCAGCTTGTTGTCTTTTAATAAGCAGAATAACACACAGGGTTTTCCTTTAGTGGCTTAAAATTTATCTTTCATGTATTTTTAGCATTCCATCTTGCTTAATTCCATTTTTAAATGGCATGAAATTCCCTTGAAAGTGCAATCTGTCTTTGTGCAGGATTCGTGTCAGCTCTCTGTAGTGTATTGATCTGAAATATGATGGACTGCAAACCTAACTTATGGCTTTAAACCACAGACTTGTGGCAGGGTTTTTCTGGAAAGCAAAACCCAGCCATTACTCTTGGAAGTATTATTTTTCAAGTATTGTACCTGGAGGGATGTAAAGCGAGTGCAGGCATTTTCAGACAGGGTTGAAGGTAAACCCACTAATCAAATTCCTCTCCTAATCCACCAAGCTGAAACTAAAATTGGGCTTCCAGTTCAAAACATGTAGAAAACAGTTCAGTGGCTTGAGCTGAAAGAAAGTTCATTAATTTCCAGTATGCTGGGAAAAAAAGGAGACTCAGAGGAGACCTTATCACTCTTCACAGCTACCTGAAAGGAGAGTGTAATGAGATGGGGTCAATCTTCTTACCCAGGTAACAAGCACGAGAGGAAACAAACTCAAGTTTCACAATGAGAGGTTTATATTGGATATTGAGAAAGAATTTTTTACCAAAAGGGTGGTCAGGCATTAGAACAGGGTGCACAGGGAAGTGGTGGTCACCATCCCTGGAGGCCACCAGGGATTTGTAGATGTGGCACGTGGGGACATGGCAGTGTTACAAATACAGTTGGACTCAGTGATCTGTTCCAAGCTATGCAATTCTATTATTCCATTGCTGTAGTCCTTGTCCTTTCTGTGGACCCTGAGCAGAGAGCCCTGCCAAACACTCCTCTACACAAAGGCCTGGTCCCACAGAGTTGAGGGCACAGCTCTTTCCCTCCCCCAATACAGATTGGTTTACTCAGAGCCACTGATGTCAGGCTTGTTAGTCCATTCCAGCAAAGGTGTACAGAAAGGTGAACATTTACTAAAAGACTGAGGTGTTTCTGTCTAGACCTTCTCAGCAGTGAACTTTTAAGGAAACACAAAATACAGGATTTACTGTATAAGGATTATGTTATTTCACTTTTTAGGCAGAGAACCATCAAAGTGCCTAAAGGGGAAAGGCAAGAAAGGAATAAGGTTGGTGCACAACTCCTTCCCATCCACCTGTTCCCCCCAAAATACAGCTTTGACTTTGTGATTGTTTCCAGTTAACGCAATGACTTCCTGGGTTGTAAGTAACATTCCATGATAGTTTTTATTCCCAGGAATCTCTTATATTTCCCAGCTTCCCTGCTGTGATTCCCACTCATCTTGGCCCTACAGTCACAACCAAAATCTCCCTGAATTTCCTCACCTCATTTGTTCAGTATCTGGCAAGTAAAGAGAAAACTCACACCTACTTCTTTCATTTTATGTGGACAGAAAACAGCTGTGAACAAAAAGGCACCATGAAAGCACTTTCTCTTGAACTAAACTTGCTGTTTCTGAACATCCACAGGGCTTTGAGCATCCCAAAGCCCCTGGCAGATCACAGGGTACTGCTGTTATGACTTCCCCAGTCACTCAATCCAGAGACACCATTTACACCCAACTTGGTGCTGCCTTTGACCAATGGTGATTTACTGTGCCAAAGTTGCAAGAGTCAGCCAACTGATTATCTAGGTAAGGACCAAAACCCAGTTAACTCAGGTTTCCTTAACCTCAGCTATCACTAGCTTTTTTCAGTTTTTTAACATAGGACAGCTTTTATTCCTGCAAGGAATGGCTCTGTATGATTAGCATGTGACTTCCATGTGTTTTTCTCTGACTTGCATGCAGATTTGTTAACTTAGCTGGCCAAAAAAATCAGAAAAAGTTCTGCTTTTGGTTTGGAAAGTCTCTAATGGCTATTTATGAAGTTGGCAATGGCGTTGCATATGTGTGTGTAGATATATGTATGTGTATATGTACACAATGCCTGTTTCAAAGGTTGCTGTATCACCTTTGTATTAAGCATGTTCAGTGGGGTTCTGTGATTACAGAGTCCTTTGTGCTATTTCTAGATTTCTTATGTTAGAGATTTTTTTTCATAATTCTATATGCAATCTGATTCAATAATTATAAAGGAAAATAATACAGCAGGGGATGGCAAGATACTTTTTCTTGACAAATCTATCAAAATGAAGGAGGTCTGGTTTTATATTTGAGTGAAAATGTCAAGGAAAAAATATTGTAAGATTATTTGATGTGGTTTTTTAATAATTGCAAGGTCTATAATTTAAAATGTATAATTCAACCCAATATATAAATCTGTCTGGGGCACTTTTTTAAAATGATGTCTGAAAAATAAGTTTAAGCCAAAGAGGACACATTTGAACAAAGGTAACTGAAAATTTGAAGTCAATTTCTAAACTGTCCATCTAAATGAATGATTTTATCAACTCAAAAGATTAGCACACCCACAGTCCTTATAGAGAATGAAGTGAGTTAAATTAAGTGTGAATATTTTTAAGTATGAGCTACTAAATAACTGACTTTTATGTAATGCACATAATGTTCTGCCTACAAAATTCTCCTCCCTCCACCTCCATTTTGTAGTCATCTAGAGAGGATATGAAGAAAGTTGTGATACATTTCCATTATTCTGATTTTTGAAAAAAGGGGGAGGAGGGGAGGAGAAACAAAAAAAGAAGGAAGAGTTATAAAAGGTTTGTTTTTACATACGTAGGCCTTGTTTTAACACACATACCACTGTAATAAAAATCACCCTGGGATTTATGGCTCAAATGAAAAATTAAGAGAGAGGTTAGAAAACGATCACAGTGATATTTCCATTTATTTATCTTCCCCTTTCTTCCTCCCATCTTGTATCCTCTGTTGTTGAAGGGAACAGATGGTTAAGTAATCAGCTAGATGTGAAAATATACAGTGATGTTGCTTCACACATCTGATAGCAGCAAAGGCCCATTTGTGGATGTCTCTTGGAAAAAAAGAGATGTAATAGGATTTTTAAATTAGATTTATCTTGTTAGGAGAAAGTCTACTTTCTATACATAAGTAATTGAAATTGACCTAATTTGTGAATTATGCTAATTCTATTGTACCAACTAAATTTACACGCCTCTCTGTGTAGGGAGTTAAGACACATTCATCATCTGGACCTTCCCTGCCACAAAGATTGTGTCATCTCCTGTAAATAGATGAAGAAAGGACTGCTGACATCTCACTGGAGTGCACAGGCCTCAGAGAAGGTTTCTATGCCTATCTGTCACTTTGGCTGTGAAAGTACAACATTTAGAACCACAAAATCACCAGGGCCAAGCCCAGAGGGACTGTGCAGAAACGTCTCGGGTGACCACGTTTCTCTTCCAGGGTTTGCAATAATCCCCAAAGCTATAAAACCTACAAGCTGCTTAGTGCCTGAAGACAGGCAGGATTAGTCTCTTCTTCACTCATTTACCTCCCTGAGCCCAGGGAAAGAGCCAGTGCTAATGCTAGGAGTTATTCAGACATAAAATCTGATGCTGTTTTTTTTTTCTGTCATAAAATAGATGAAACCACACAGTAAGGCTATCTACTTCTTGATCTACTGTTTGTCCTAGGAGTCATTAATTTTTGGGCAGTAATCTGAGCAATAGCTCAGATGCCACAGGAGAAATGGAGGGGGCTGGCACCCCTTTGATCCATTGCTTGCCATGAGGAGCTGTCTGCTGCAGCATGGCTGAGGGGTTTATGACCTTTTTCTGAGAGGGTTAGAAGCCACTCGTGTAACAAGACAGTTGTCTCATTCAGAGGAGATGGCAAAAATGTCGTAGGCTCAATTCAAAATGAATTACAAAGGGATAAGTTGCATTTTTTTGTGATTTCCTTGAGAATCAAGGGTTCCCACTTTCTGAGGAAGCTTTCCAATCATGACATATCCATGAAAGAGTAAAAGATCTGTCAGCTCCATCAGCAGTGGTTAACATTCAGTGGTTGGACTCTATGATCTTGGAGGTCTTTTCCAACCTCAAAGATTCTATGATTCTATAAATTTTCAGAGAAAATAGTGACGCATTTTTTTTCTGCCTATTTGTTTCTCTCTTGTCCATTTGCTTTCTGTCTGGCATTTTCTGTATGTCCACCTTTTGTTTGATTGATTCCCATTCACTTTCTCCATGTATAAAGAGAATATATTTTTTATACAGCAAATGGCAGTTCAGTGTTTCCCACTGACACTACCACCATGTCCTTTACACACATGTGATGGTCCCTGTGAGTTTCAGTTGGTAGCCAAAGCTGTGGCACAGCTCCCTGACACATGACATGCATCCCTTTTTCTCTATTGTCTGCTCTTGACAGCTTGTCAATGGCTCACCCTGTCAAGGGAGACATCACTTCAAAGCACTTTGTTTGCTTGGAGGGAAAATAATGTTGATGTTATCAGAAGTAAAGCAATAGGCACAGAAGCTGCCAAGAAATCTCAACATGCTCATACACACATGCACCTTGTTGTTGTTCAGGCTCTTTATTTTCCTGGAGGATGTCAAGGGCTTTCTAACAGAATATAAAAATATTATTGCTCCAGGCAAAAGAATAGGCACAGCAATAATGAGAACTGGCAAGTGGTGATGGCAAAAGGCAACACACTGCACGTCTTTATGAGAACATTTCTTTACCTCATCTTTCAAACTGGGAGAGTGTAAGCTGAAGGGCAAAGCAGAAGCACATATGCTTGGAAGAAAACATTTTCCAAGAACCAGAGAAGAGAATGCAGATTCAGAATTTCCTAGAGAGAAGGAAGAGTCATTATACAAACTTCAGTGTTGATTTGATGTGTGGGTTTCAGGCCTGACATTTATCTTTTCTATTCTGTTGGTTTCTCAATGCGACATATGCAAACCCAGAAGGTTTTTAAACAGAGGACACACACACATACACAAGAACAGGACACCATTTATCGAAATTCTAAATATCACAAGCTTTAAGGGAGTCTTGTGATTTGAGGGAACACAAATCCTGTGGTTTAACTTCTTGTGGTGCTTTGAGAAGAGTGTCCTTACTCCTTGCAATCTATTCTAAATTTGTTTTCAATGAAAAAAAAAGAGGAGAAATGTGACTGACCTGACCTGTTGGCAGTTTGCAGTGGAACATGGATTAATGGAATCAATACTTTTGTGAATGTATCTGTTTTTTTCTGCCAAGAAGCTACCACAGATTATTGATCTGACTGCCCTCTTCCCTAAATGGGTACAGAATGGATTTTACTTCCAATCCTCCAGCTGAGAGCTGGAGAGGAGAAATATAACCCAATATGTAAACTTGGTAAGATACAGAAAGATATTTCAAAGTTCTGTCAGTACAATTGTTTTTGGTGATAAGGGAGTTCAAGAAAATGTACAAAATGGAAGATAAAGCCTATGAACATTGTTACATATTAGATTGACATAATTTCTACTCAAAAACTCAGTAAGCCTCATACTCTCTCTGTTTTTTGATCTAGAAGCTATAAAAACTAGTCAAGAAAACTTGTTGAGTATGTATACTTAATAAATATGTTTATACAAACCTAAATATGTCAGCATTCTCATCTCAGAAAAATAGGAGTCAAGAGCACAGACACAGAAAACATTAATTTTAGGATGTGGTGTTTTACCACACTGATGTTCGTTTTCCCCCTGCACCACTGAGGGAAGCTGTACAAAAAGCATCCTCTTATGAACATTTTGTACAATGCTGTACAGCTTCAGAAACAGTGTAATTTGTTCAGTGAGCACAAATACCTGTAGATTATCTTCTTTAATTCTGTAAAATTTGGTCAGGGATGTCAAGGACAACAAGAAAAGGTATACTGTTGATTAAAGGAGGACTAGGGAATATATGGGCCCTCTCCAGAAGGAAACAGAAGCCTTGGTTACTTGGGATACAGAAAAGACTGAGGTGTTCAATGACTTTTTTGCCTCAGTGTTCACTGGCAGGTGCTCCAGCCGCACTGCCCAAGTTGCAGGAGGCAAAAGCAGGGACTGAGAAAATGAAGAACCAACAGAAGATCAGCACAAAGATGTGCAAAGGGCTGGAGCTCCTCTCCAAAAAACACACAGACTGAGAGAGTTGTTTTGCCAAAAGAGAAAGGCCCAGGCAGACCTTAGAGCAGCCTTCAAGTTCCTGAAGGGAGCCTACAGGAAAGCTGGTGAAGGACTTTCCACAAGCCCTTGTAGTGATAGGACAATGGGTGATGGCTTTAAACTGAAATAAGGTTGATTTAGATTTGATCTTTGGAAGAAATTCTTTACTGTGAGGGTAGTGAGGCACTGAAGCAGGCTGCCCAGAGAAATTCCTTCACTGGAAGGGTTCAAGTGAACCCATCCAGGGTTGGATGGGACTTGGAGCAACCTAGTCTAACCAGGTGTCCCTGCTGTCCCTGCCCATGGCAGGAGAGACTGAATTAGATGATCTTTAAGGGCCCTTCCAATCCAAACCATTCTATGATTCAAAGGGAACAGGATCCTTTCCTCTCCCTATGCCCTCAGCTGAATCCTGGCAGTGGGGAGAGAGCAATGTGGTGGTGGGAACAGCCAGATGCACATGAGGCATGTGTGACAAGGTATCTCCTGTGAAACTTGAACTCTGGTATAAATGCCAGCAAGATCATAAAGGATGAACTGTTTTGATGAACTGTTTTGATACTACTACCATGTCATTTCTGCATCAAAACAGCATGGGTATTATCACGTTGTCATTTCTGTTCCTTCTGATTTATCTCACACATTTCTGCTTTGAGGATGCTGCCAGTTAATTACTGAGGGGTTTATGTGGGAGGAAGGCATCTGTGAAAAACAATAGGTTGCTCATTGTTTCCTATAAGGATTTCATGTAGTGCTGAACAGGGAAAAAAATGCCCTCCCTCAGGCTCTAGAGCTTCACACAAATCAGTAAGGGGAACTAAACCCTTGACTTTTTCCTCTTGGTGGGTCAGAGGCAGATAGGGAATTGTTGCTAGGGAAGCTAACAGGCCTCTCCATCAAAATCTACCCTCCATGAATAAAATGCTATTTTGAAATCAAAAAGAAATGCCAGATTTTTATCATTGTCTTCATATCAGCCTCTCCAATATAGCCCCATTGGACAGTATTTTCTCCAAGAACAGGTCTCATTCCATTCTTTGTGATTTATGGATATCATTATCTCTTGGCTGATTATAGATCATAGAATCAAGGATTAATTCAGGTTGGAAAAGCCCTCTAATATTATCCAGTCCAAGCAACCCAGCACTGTTGAATCCACCACTAAACCACATCCCCAGGTGGGTTTGACATCTACACATCTTTTAAATACTTTCTTTATATTGTAACTTTTATTTATACAGTAGTTTTAAAAAGGAAAAGTAATGCCACCACTGCCCTGGGCAGCCTGTTTCAGTGCTTGACAACCTTTTGGGTGAAGAAATTTTTCCTAATATCCAATCTAAACCTCCTCCTCAAGACCATTTCCTCTTGTTGTACTGGTTGTTACTTGGGAGAGGAGACCAACCCTCACCTGGCTACAACCTCCTTTCAGGGAATTGCACAGCAAAAGGTTCCCTCCAAACTTCCTTTCGAGCTGAACAATCTGAGCTCCCTCAGCTGCTCATCAGGCTGGTGGTCCAGACACCACTTCTGTTGCATTGTCCTTCTCTGGACACATTCCAGCATCTCAATGTCTTTCTTGGAGTGATGGGCCCAAAACTGAGCACAGAATTCCAGGTGCAGCCTCACCAGGGCCTAGCACAGAGGGATGATCAGTGCCCTGGTCCTGCTGGCCACACTATTTCTGTGACAAGCCAGGGTGCCATTGGTCATTTTGGCTTCCTGGGCACAAACTGGTTCATGTTCAGCCTCTGCTGATCAGCATCCCCAGATCCTTTTCCACTGGGCAGTTTTCCAGCCACTCCATTTCCAGCCTGTAGCACTGCACAGGGTTGTTGTAACCCAAGTGTAGGACTTGGCACTTGCTTTGTTCAGCCTCACACAATTGGCCTCTGCCCATTGATCCAGCCTGTCCAGATCCTTTTGCAGACCCTTTCTACTCTCTAGCAGATCACAACTCTTTCTGAGCTTGGTGTCATCTGCAGACTCTCTGGGGGTGCATTCAATCCCCTTGTTGAGGCCATTGATGAATATGTTGAACAGGACTCACCCCAACACTGTGCCCTGGGAACCCCATTAGTGACTGGCTGGCAACTGGATGTGGCAGCACTCCCCACCTCGGCCTGGGCCCAGGCATCCAGCCAGTTTTTCATCCAACAGTGCACCCATCCAAGCCATGAGCAGCCAGTTTCTCCAGGAGAGTGCTGTGGGAAATGGTGTCAAAAGCTTTACTAAAGTCCAGGTAGACAAGATCCACTAGGCAGATCCCTTTGCCATAGAGATTCAGGTTGATCAAGCAGGACCTGCCTTTCACAAACCCCTGCTGGCTGGGCCTGGTCCCCTGGTTGTCCTGCAAGTGTTGTGTGATGGAACTCAAGATGATCTTCCCCATGACCTTTCCCAGCACTGAGGTCAGGCTGACAGGTCTGTAGTTCTCCAGGTCTGCCCTCTGGCCCTTCTTGTAGATGGGCATCACATGTAGCAATTCCAGTCACCTGAGACCTCCCTGATTCACCAGGACTGCTGGTAGGTGATTGAAAGTGGTTTGGTGAGTATCTCAGTACCCTCAGGTGGATCCCACCCAGCCCCATGGACTTCTGTGTGCCCAGGTGGTGTAGCAGGTCACTCACCATTGTCCCTTAGATTATGAGGGCTTCACTCTGCTCCCCATCTCTGTTTTACAGCTAAGGTGGCTGGGTACCCAAAGAATATCTGGTCTTGCTATTAAAGACTGAGACAAAGGAGGCATTAAGCACCTCATCCTTTTCCTCATCCTTTGTCACTATGCTTCCCCACACATCCAATAAAGAATGGTGAAGCTCCTTAGCTCTCCTTTTTCTAGTGGTATATGTATAGAAAAATATTTTATACTCTTTTACAGCAGTAGCCAGATTAAATTCTAATTGGGCTTTAAGGGTTCTAAATTTCTCCCTGTATAGCCTCACAACATCTTTGTAGTCCTCCTGAGTTGCCTGCCCCTTCTTCCAAAGGCCATTAATTCTCCTATTTTCCCTGAGTTCCAGCCAAAGTTCTCTGCTTAAACAGGTTGGTCTTCTTCCCAACAAGCTCATCTTTAAGGTGTAGCTCTTGATTAAAAAAACATCTGAATTTAAAAGTTCATGTTTGTTTCAAGGGGAGATTGAAAATGCAGTGTGAAAATGTGCTATTTAACACCCTTGAACAACAGCATGTTTAGATGAAGTGCACAAATTACAGTCCCCATTTCTCACAGCTCCTGATAAACAAATCAGATTTTCTTCATCATAGAATCATTTAGTTTGGGAAAAAAATCTTTAAGATCACTACATCCAACCATTAACCCAGCACTGCCAAGTCAGGTAAATCCAACTCCCATTTTCACTTCCTCTGCAATATCCAGGAACAGAAGATAAAAGAGAGGTTGCTGTCTGCTAGGCCACTGATAAATAGCAGTCCCTGGAAGTCATAACAATAAAGCTTTGTGCTGCACACAACCCATCCCTTCCCTTGCCATCAGCTATTGATGCTGTAAGTGGTTCATGCTGCTTTGAACCTCAGTGGCTGGAGGTTCATGTGGCCCTTAAAGCAAAGGGCAACCTTGTGCCCCAACTCACATTTTGTGTAACCCTCTGTACTCAGAGGGGATGCCCAGGGCAGGAGCCAGCAGCAAACAGCAGCAGGGTGCAAACAGAAAATAAATCTAACAGGGACTGGATGGACTGGAATTGAATACACTTTAGAGCATCTCATTTTCCTACTATCAACCACAGGCCAATTAAAGCAGCAGCAATACAGAGCATCACTTGTGCTCTGTAACTCACTGAGGCACAACACAACTGCCTCTCCTGAGCCTGTGCATTAAGACTCTGTGATCAGTTTTCATTTATCTCAGGAAGACTGGGAGAGTGCAGCTGTTGTAGTTTAACCCCACACAGCAACCAAGCTTCACACAGCTCCTTGCTCCCTCTCCCACCAGAGAACTGGGGAGAGAATTGAAAGGTAAATACAGAGAACTCATGAGTTGAGATAAAGACAGTTTAATAGGGAAAGCAAAAGCTGTGAACACAAGGAAAGCAAAACAAGGAATTAAGTCCTCTCTCCCCATGGGCAGGCAGGTGTTTGGCCATTTTCAGGAGAGCAGGGCCCATCACACATCATGGTGAGCTGGGAAGACAAGCACCATCACTTGAAATGTGTCCCTCCATTCTTCCTTCTTCCCCTCACTTTATGTAATGAGCACAATGTCATATGATCTGGAATATCCCTTTGGTCAGTTTGGGTCACCTCTCCTGGCTTTCTCCTCAAAACTTCCCATGCACCCCCAGTCCCCTCACCACCATGGAAGTACAAAAAGCTGAAAAGCCCTTGGTGCCAGTGACAAAGTATTTTCTGTGAACCTCTGAGACTAGACTAAATATTCTAAGTGAAGACTTTTTTTCCTTATTTATAACCAGGATTGCACTTGCTGCCACTTTTGACACCTGCCTCTTCATCCTTTCTTCATGCACCCTGAGTGCATGGTACCATCTTCTCTGGGAACCTTAAGTTGTGGGAATCTGCACTTAGCTGCCCATTAGTTTTCTGTTCTCCAGGATGCCTAACCTCAACAGACAGAGCAGGCAAATAAAGACTCCTTGTGTCCAATTCATCTGGCATATACAAATATCCATAGTGCAAGTGTCTAATTGTTTTCATGGATGAAAACTGGCACCTGGGTTGATCCTTTTATACACAGATGTCTACACTGGGATTGTCTAAAGTTATGTGAAATGAGTCCCATCCATTGCAGACAGCAAATGGTCTGGATAGCATACAGAAGAAATGCAAAAAATTAGGTGCAGTCTCATTTCAAAAGATGTGAAGTGGAATTTGTCCCATCTTGCTCCAAAAGTTTTCAATACATATGTCTAAATTAGAGCTGGTTTTCTGGACTCCTTTACACTCAGTGGACACAAATAGACCCTTCTAAAGTGTAATTTGTTGTGTCTATTTCAGCTGTCAAGAGAAGATGAGAACAGTGGCTCTCCATTAGTTGACAAAAAAAGGAATCCAGACAACTTGTCTGTGGACAACCTATGTACCTAAAATTAAGACAAATTAATCCCAATGCTGTGTTCATTGTGTCATATTATTCCCAGCATTCAAAGTTTTATGGGTATTAATTCCAGTTTTTTCAATAAACATAGTCCTAAATTTCCAGCACTGAGGAGTCCCATGGTACATATGTCTCTGATTAAAACCTCAGTGAAGACACTGACAGCCTCTGGAAGGGCACAGGTGGGGTTTGGTTTCTAAAGGTTGTTGAAGTAATTGAATGGTTTGCATCCAAGTGCATCCCTGTACAAGGTGCAATTCATTACAGCCATATTAACATTCTGCATAGACTCAGACAAAGTGACCTGGAGGGTTTTTTTTCTTCAGGCCTTATTACAACACAAATAAGCAGGTGTATAACTTAGACAACTCCACAAGTAGGACTCTTCATTCAACATGCTGATAATGATGTATTAGCCTTCATCTGTGCCTGCAATGGGTGATGCCACAGGCAACACAGGCTAACAAAAAAACCTAAGCAGACACACACCAAGTGTTTGGAGCAGACTATATTTAATTCAGACTACTGGGAAGAAAAGAAAAGAAAAAAGGCAAGGAATAGACTGTAAACAGAAAGGCAGAGAAAATTCACTGAGACTGTAAACAGAAAAACGGAGGAAAATCAGGGATCTATTTCCCTGTGTCAGAGCTATTTGCATCCTTGGTTTCCTCTGCAGGCACAGTCATTTCATCCTTACTGCCACAGGCACAGACTAAATTTTCCATATGAAATGGATATGATAATGCAGCTAAATGATTCACAGACGAGAGTGAGCTAAATTTTAGACATCTCAGAGCATGGGCAGAACTCTAGGACAGATCTAACACAACAGTACAGGCATGCCTGCAGATTCTAGGAAACAAATGTCCAAGACACACCTTTAGCAGCTCAAAGGCTGGCAATTTTGCATGGGCAGTATGTCAGCTTGTACCTTAATTTCCCAAAATAGGGGTTTAAGGGTACTGGTAGATTTTCAGTCCAAATCTGGAACCTTTGTGTCACTCAAGTATCTCAGGTCTTTTAGGGTACCTGTGTTTTGTCAGCCCCTATTCTGAAATATCTAATGTCTCTCACCTTCTGCCACATGTGTCTGTAAACTGAGGGTAAAACTGAGGCAGGGACTGTAACCAGCTTATAAAAAGATGGGACCCATTAAGAAGAAGGGGATGATGCAATGAGTTAAGTGCTTGGAAAACATATTTCTTTCTCCATATGTGTGTAGTTCCTCTAAAGGAAACCTTTGGCCTTTCTGTGCCTCAGTCCATCATGTTTAACTAATGTTAATAAGCTATCCTATGCCATGCAGACAAAGGATAAACTCATGAAGGTCTGTTCTGTGTTTTGTGGCTGCAATTGACAACAGCATACAAATAACTCCTCTAGATGGTATCACTTTGCATGTGGGAAGGACATAGAGGAAGGGTAAGCTAAACATGGAGAAGCAGAGGCAGGGCATCAGGCTTATTTTTCTTACAAATGTGAATTAGTCAGAAAGAATCTGTTCACCTGCTTTGGAAAGAACAGCATTTTAAGGCAAAAATAAGGTCTCTGAACAGTCCTATGATTAAGGCATTAGATGAGTATTTCTAGTAACTAAAGGCTGAGATATAACTGCTGAAGCTTCAGATATGCTGAGGTCAAAACCACAAGACTCCTGGTTTTTTGGGTTGTTTTTGGTTTTGGTTTTGGTTTTTTTTTTTCTCTGGAGAAAAACTTCATTTATACTATTAAAACATACCAAATTTTCTCTGTTTCTTTTCCCTCATGCCTTCCCTCCCTATCCTCTACTCACTCTTCTCCCTTTCCCTTTCCCTTTCCCTTTCCCTTTCCTTTTCCCTTTCCCTTTCCCTTTTCCCTCCTGGTACTTGTCTCCTGTTACTCTCAGCTCAGCTTTCAATACAGAAAACTATGTTATCCATTAACAAAAGAAGAATTGGTGATAATTGAAATTTTTTAAAAAAAGAAAAAGTCTTCTGACTTGGGGGAATATAAATTAAAGATGCCAAGGACATAGAAATGCTTTCTTTTTCTCCACAAAACCAGCTTTATATGTGAGTCTTAAATGGTCAAAATAGTCCTTAATATCTTCAGTTAGAGCACCAACTACCATGAGCTGTAAATACAGTAAACTTGTATCACTGGCATAGGCAAATTTTTCTCTTTCTGAAATTCTGCTCTGCCTGCCAGTGGTCATCTGTCTCATTCATACACATATTCCAGTTGACAATTTTTCTGGGTGAATATATTTAATGACAGCTCTTCAACCCACATGAACCACTTAAAGGCCTCTGCTAATTTCTCACAGTACTGTCCAGCAACACAAGCAGTATTATAAAAGGGAGAGATGAGTGAGAGAATTGGGGCTCAGTGATTTATTAACTGGTCCCTATACTGTTCCTAAAACAGTTAACAGGAGTTATGGTAACCTACTTACTTGCATTCAGTAAAGAAACTCACACTAAGGAGACAAGCACTGCTGTGGCCTAAACTGGTTATTTAGAGAGTGTGATAATCTGTCATTTCTTGACGTTCATGCCTGTGTTTTATTGAGATGAAGCATTCTGAGGTACTTGGGGATTGTATAGAAAATGTATTTATGATGTCTGGGGATTTTCACTTCTGGAATACTAAGAAAAAATTCTGATCTTATTGTCTTGAGTGTAAACACAGACTAACTTCAGTGACATCAGCAATGTAAAAGCCATATGTTGCTCCTCCTGGAGCTGGCTTCAGATGAACTAAGAACTGATGGGCACCATGAGAGCCCATTTTGGGTACAAATGAGACAGAGTCTGTTTGCTAAATCTTTACTTCTCTTGGTAAGACTTGGACTTTCTCTTGGTAAGACTTTACTGTACCATGTTGTAGAGCCATACAGAGAAAAAACCTAGGGGCAGCTCTGCCTAAAAACTGCTTCACAATGGAGAGACAACAGCATGCTTCAGAAATTTTGCAAAATATAAGGCTAAATGAGAAGGTAGAAAGCCAGGTGGATAATATGCCATCTTTATACCTCATTTGTTCTTTAATATCTGGCCTAGGTTTGGAATGACAAGTGGCCATGCTTCACTTCCGTTAGATTTGTTTCTGTCACAGACATTAACATGCAATAATAAAGAGTGAAATATTTTTACAGGGAATTGTTGGATAACATTACATTTCTACTTTTCCTCAGAACTTTGAAATTCATGGGGGAAATGGAGCTAGAAGGAAAGGACTGTAATTTTAAGATGATAAAATTATTTTTTCATGTATTATGTTCTAAATCTTTTACTGTATTAACTGAAGTACATTTTGGGCAAAGACTAATCTTGAAGTACATACTCAATCACATTTATTATTTTTCATCAAGAAAGAAGGAAAATTAATAGTTATGACAGGTGCTAGTTTGCTCATACTGGTGTAGATCCACTATCATGCTGTTGGAGACCACATTGTGAAGCCTTGCAAAGGCAGTGATTTACAAAAGCCCTAATCACCTTAAACACCCTCACAGCCCTTTTCTTCACTCAGATATGGCAGCCCTATAACTCAGTGCATTTCTCCAGCCAGCATGTCTACAAATTACTATGATAATGTACCAGATATGCTGCCGTCACACTTCATCACTTCTCATTATGTACAGCATCAGGTACTGAGTTGATGGGTTTATAATCAAATCTCTTGTACACAGCTTGTTTTTTTCGCCAGATACAAGAAAAATTTTCAAGTTTTACACCTGAGCCACATGTTTATGGGTGTCATCTGGGTCTTATTTTTCTCTAACTGATCTTCTTTAAGTTAATTATTGACTGCTTCTGCCAACCCTTATTAAACAAAGAGCTGTGGGTGTCCTGAAGACTGACTGATTTAAATGAGGCAAGAACAAAAGATGAGTATGACTCATAGATCATCAGTGCTAATCCTTCATGCTTGCAGTCTTTAGTCTGATGAGTCCTTCAAACATCTACTCCAAGTCCTTCTCATCCCTTCTGCCTTCACAACCATCAGATCACAAAGGATTAAATGATACAAACCACTATACTCCAAAACTGGAAAAAGCCTAAGAAATCTATGGCATTTCTGATTCAAAGACAATAGAGGATATAACCATTTATTGTGGGATAAAAATCCTTCCTCAGAAAGCTCCTAGACATAGTTAAGGAAATATTTCATGCCTTGTTTACTAAGCATCCATTGGTGCTATGAGAGGCAAATTACTTAGAGACTTGTGCTATATCTCTTATGCTGTTATCTTCAATATTTTATACTCCTGCAACAGCAGGTGATTTGTAGGGTGAATCGAGATCCCCATAGAAATAAATGCAAGAAAACCACTACACAATTGGTGGGGAAATCCAGTGAGTAAATCTCACTGACCATGATCATGAGACACTTCTCATTTGCACTAAAAGCAGTAGGACTCTTCACTCACTGTCTTGCCTTCAGCTTTGCCACTCATCTTCTTTCTAAAGGAAGAATGGAAAAATTAATGGCAATCACGTTAGTCAAAAGACAGAAAAGATATTCTTGGCCTTGGGAGACAAGCAACAATAATTTGGATTTACCATATAAATCACAGTTATGCATCCTTTCATATCCTCCTGCCTGCATTTTGGGCAATATCAACACATTAAAAATCCATAACTTCCTCTCACAGACTTCAATTTTTCATTCTGGGTTCACTTCTCTCCTATAATTTTTCCCCATAATTTTAATTAACTTCATGTTGGAATAATGCAGCATTCAGACCTTATCTGTCTTATTTGGGGAGCTATTTCAATGCTTGTGATGTCAGTTAATTTTTGGTGTAAACATATTTGTGATATGTTTGTCTATATGATTTTCTGCCAGAATCATCATCAAACATAAATATTTCTACTTTATTGCTACTGTTAAATATTTTCCTCTCATGCCAAAATGTACTTACTTACATGAAGTAATTAATTTCCCTCTCACAAGATTAAATAAGCCAAGCTCTGCTGATTAATCTTTTAAAGTGTGTTTTGTATTTCCCCAATTATTCAAAAAGACTTTTATAGACTCTGCTTGATATGTGATTTACATACATGGTTCTACATCAGGCCATCTTAAGGTTTATGCAAAATCTTAACATTTTACTTGTTGATGTAAAAAACCCTCTAATTTGATATATCCAATACCTGTATTATATCTTTGCATGACCTCACCACCCTAATAATTCATACTTGTCTCAAGAGCAACAGGAATCCTGAAGATATCTAATTTCTTTTGTCGCTACCCAACCACTACAGAACAAATTATTCAATGAATCTCAAAATTAAAGACCTTGCACTGTACATACTTTGTATTTTTCTGGTCAAAAAAAATCTTTCCTTGTATGATGATCTACCCCTTGCCAATGGCCTGCAATTATGTATAGATTTCGTAGCTAACTCCCATACCAAAGAGTAAGAACATACTCTGTTGTGTACACTCAGTAGGTCTAAGGCCAGCCATGGAGGAATAGAACTAATAGCAGCTCTCCACCCACCTCCTATTCACACATCCTTCAATTATTCAGAGTATTTGTTCAGTTTGAATTCTTTTCAAATTATTCAGCATATGTGTCCTGAATCTTAACAATTAAGCCAAAACAGAGTTCTTGCCATTGTACTTCCTTGTTATCAGCTTTACTTTACAGTGGCTCTTCAGTATTTAAGGAAAAAAAGAGTACATTAGCTCATATCTTTATTTCTGAATGGCACCCAGCATACAGGAATGAAGGTGTTAGTATAATACCATCAGATTTTATGCTATTTCTGTGCTAAAGATGCTGGAAAGTGCCAGTCCAAAGCAAAGAATGCAATACACAGAATACTGGCTTTTTCTGTTTGCCTGTGTTGTTACATTGCAGGTATTGCAAAGGAAAGTCTGACAAATTTAAGGTTACTTTTAAGTACAGGATATTTTTTTAATAGCTGCTTGAAGATCCACAAGGAGAAAAAATGTTGCTACATCAAAACTAAATGTGTGTGCCATTCCCCACAGGTTAGGAAAGTCCTTGCCTTTGGTTTGGATTTATTTTTATGAGCTGTAAATAACTTAATCACTTTATTTTTCTAATCTGCCTTACTGATACATTAAAGCAAATTTGCCTTAATAAAATGTATTTATCAGACCAGGCCTTGTCGGAGAGAAAAATGATATAATAACTTAGAGCAAGAGATTCAAGATGCATAGTTTGATTAAATTCTCATCAAAATCCATGGGAGTTCATTAGAGTTTAAGAACTTGACTTCTTCAAATATAAAGTTCTTGTTAGCTGTCTCACTAATCTTTTCACTTTGGGGATGCAGTTTCATGACTGGCTTAACCCAGAGCATGGATGGGTTCCTGGAAAAAGGGGTGGGTCTACCTCTCCTCCTGTTCTCAGCTGTGTGTTCCCAGAGCTTCCCACAAGGCCATCTGATTAAAAGCACTCACAAATCCACAAAAGTGGATTTGTTTTCAGCCACACTTCCAACACCCCAGTCTGACTAACCAAACACATGTCTTGCCTTTAGGAAACTGGGTGACCAAGTGCTTGGCTGAGACCCAGGGGAAAAAGGAAAACTGCTTCCATCAGCAATGGTACAAATCAGCTGCACTGAATGTGAAATTTAGCCCACCCTTATGTCAAACTGCCATATGGTTTGGTCATTTGCAATTTATCATATTACCTTTTAATTAGTGTAGGCATTTTCTATCTCACACTGGAATCTATTTAGGTTTTTTGTTTCAGGCAATGTTAAAGGCAGACATCAATTGCAGGGAACTGATGCTCCAGACAAGGGAAAAATCAAATGTCTCCTTTTGCATTGAAAACAGAGGATCTACTGCCTAAAGCACTGGTTGGGTTGCCAGTGCTTCAGTGGCAGCAAAAGGCTGTGAGCCAAAGGGATTCTCCCTGAGGACTGATTGTAAATGGCAGAGCTGAGCTCTGGATCATCTGCTTTGGAGCATTTATATGTCAGAAGCAAGACAGAAAATAGAAATCTCAGAGAACTCAGGGAATAAGAAAATCACTCTGAACATCTAAATACGCAGCAAGGAAACCCCATTTCTAAAATAATTTCATTTCTCCATGGAGCAAATTGAAATTGACCCAAAAATTATATAAACTCTCAGATCTTGCTATAAAAAGATCAAATCTTAACTGTTTACTTCTTATATTGAGATCATATATCCCTTTTCTTTCTTACTGGCCCATATGTCTCATCTGGTCTTCATCTGAGCTCATTTGCTGGGCCTGGATTCCCACCCTTAAATTCTGTACAAATTGCTCCCAGCAATTGTACACAGAACTGTACACAGAACTGGTCAATAATGTACCTACCTTCCACCCTTCTCCTTTCCCTTCTGGCTGCCCCTTCTCATGATCTGACAAGGAGTAGCCACTATCTAAAATTCCCTGGATCTCATTTTTGTTTGATTGGTTTTCTTTTCTTCATGGAAAGAAGTTTGTGCTGGGATGTCAAACCAAAGAGCAGCATCCCCAGTCCCCCATCTGCAGTAATTAAATGGTTTATTCCATATGAGCTGATCTTCCTGATGTTTTCTTTTTGCACCACTTCACTTCTATATCTTATTTGAATACAGATTAGGGCAATATTTTTAAAAAAATCTTTGTGGAGGAGTTTAAGGTTTAGGTGTTTTTGGTTTTTTCTGAAACCAGTATATATCTTTACCTTTATTAGTTTGTACTGTTTGGATTTAAACTGTTTCACAGTGTTTATCAAAAGTCTACATGCTGCTTTCCTTTTCCTTTCAAAGTCTTTTATTCTCGCAGTGCTAGAGCAAACAGCATAATGACTCTTCCACAACAACACTTGAGTTGCTTGACCTTTTGAAAATAAAGAATTTTTTTTCATTAATTGCAGAGATTTTACAACTCCTCTTCAGCAGAACTGTCTTGACTATTTTGTCACCTCTGAAACGGAAAACAAATTCAACATCATCTGGAGCCATTCACTGGGTAGCCTGCTTAGTTTGCACAGCTAAAGGAGGTTCCTGAATTAGGAGTGGAATCATGCTGAATTACTGCCATAGTCCAAAGAGAGAAGAAAGGGGCACATTCCCAAAGAGTTATTCAGAGCTCCAGCTCTTTGTCTTGAGAGGTCTGAATCTCTCTGTCTGCCAAAAAAATACATAGAGAGAATCCCAGGGACACCATGCAGAACCATACCATCAACTTTTCAAAGAGCATTGGAGGTTTGAATACTCAGGAAGAAACAGGACAGACACTGTTTCCTCTCTAGGATGATGGAGACTGGCATTATAAGCCATATCATTTCATTCCACCCTAGTCATAATTAAAGATACTTTGTAAGGACATAAATTCACCCATAAAGATCACCCAAATTTGTTTGCAGCAATGTTTCGTACTTACTTCAGCAAGATTGAGATATTCAGATCTTTTATATAGACTGGAAATTGCTGTCTTATATGCACATTAAACATAAGACACCAATAAAATTATCTTTACATGAATGCTGGCCAGACATTCAGTGGAACAAGGACTGAACACCGCTGAACCAACAAATATGACAGTCCTTGTGTATTTTTAGAGATCCCTAATAATCTCTTCACAGATGGAAAAATGTAGTTTTAAAATAGCTCTGTTGCTTGGGCAAGCAAGTAACATCAGTAGAGAACAGATGAGTCTGTATTTTACACCTTATACATTTTTGCCAAAATCACTATTTAATTTAAAGATTTATTAAGGATGAAATGAATATTTATTCAAATTAAATGAAGGGAGAAGCAAAGTCCTAGAGAATTCAATGACAAAATTTCCTTTGAGTTACAAGAGGTCAGAATATCATTACTGAATAGATTTTGTTCCAGTATTTCTATTACTTAAGTGACACAAGGAGTGACAATTGTTCTTTGTTCCCCTTCTCTCCTAGTGCTACTGAAGTGGACCAGATGATTCAATCAGCGATCCACTAGAAATTCTATCCTGGTCCTGAAACAGCTTAAAAAGGGAATGTAAAGACCAAAACGTTTCATTGAATAATACCTAATCAATTCTAGTTCTTACATCTGACAAGGGTTCAATTTGCCTAAAAGCATGGGGCCAGTCACACAGGATGGCTTCAAGACTAGACACACAAAGGGACTTGAGTGCCACACACAGCAACAGAGTTACCATCAGGACCCCATCTTCTCCTGTACCATCAATACAGACATGGTCTGCAACACGAAACACGTTCCACTTATGTTTCAGTTCTAGAGTGATCAAAATTTCTCTTGTTTTGAGCTAAAGATTGGACCAGGTGTCCTCCAGATGTTTCTTCCAACCTACATTATTCCCTGTACACCACTGATTTTTGTTGTTAATCTGTCCTTGTTGACTAACACAAAAAATTGTTTATATATTTATTAGATTAATAGTAATATATTAACATGGAGCAATAGCAACTCTGTAATTTCCTTTGTACCCTATTCTTGATCCAGCAGGAAAACCCTGTAATAAACCTAAAGCCAGCAAAATCACTCCAGATACTTTCAAGTCTGCTTACACTGAAAATGTTCAGCAGATCATTTATAACAAATAAGTGATGTTTTAGATATTCAGAAAATGTCTTATTTTGTTATTTTATGCTTAATGGCTTTAAAGAATGTGACAAGGATTTTTATTTCTGGCCCTTTGTATCTATCTATCTATCTATCTATCTATCTATCTATCTATCTATCTATCTAGATCTTTTCAAGCTCTTTCTTTGCAGACTGAATTATAATTTCAAAAAAGGTGTAAGAAAGTGAGACTTCAGAGACAAAGATGCTGTTCACTTTTCATCAATTCTGCAGCATGGTCTCCAAGCCTGCTGACCTTCTGCCAGGAAAGTATCATAAATTGTCAAGACAGTAAAATCCCAGAGGTTTTTATGTTGATATCAGCCTCACAGCCACATCACCATTCCCTTAGTTCCTGAGTCAGCCTGACACCTTTACCTCAGCTGCTCACCTGAGAGAACAACATTTAGCCAAGAGAAAAATATGTCAGTTGATTATTTTTATCTTTCTATTCAGAGCATAGAAAATTAAAGTCCATGACAGCAGCTAAAGCCAAATTCTACATGGGCTCTGAGGAGTAAAGGAGATTTTACATCTTGCCATATGTGTGCAAAGCTCTGTCAGGGGAACACAGAGAGATGACCTGGATCATTGTGGTCTTCATTTCCTCACAAGGGCAGGTTCTGGTCTCGTCTCTCTCATAACAGTGACAGGACTGGAGGAAACAGCACAAAACTGAGTCAGGGGAGGTTTAGCTTGGAAAAGGTTCCTCCCCCAGAGAGTGGCTGGGCACTGGAGCAGGCTCCCCAGGGAAGTGATCACAGCACTGAGCCTGACAGAGTCCACAGAGGGTTTGGACAGTGCTCTCAGGCACATGGTGGGGTTCCTGGGGTGTCTCGTGCAGGGCCAGTAGTTGGACTTGATGACCCTGATGAGTCTCTTCCAATTCAGGATGTTCTATGATTTTATGATCTCTGAAGCTATCTTGTTTGCTTTTCATGGTTCATTATTCATTAGTATTTGTACTCTGTTAATCCCTAGAGGTTTTGGTTATGCACCAGAATAAACTGCACATACACACATTTCTACATTCAAAAATTTAAGAAGGCTCCTACTCTAGGGAAGTCAGAGCTTGAAGAGCTGGATGTTTACCAGGGAAAACCTTCCCTTTTATCCTCACTGATACAGCTGAGAGCAGTGGAATATGGGGAGAAAACATTTATCCATTACCAGTTTCCACAGCAGCAGCCACACAGCTGTACAGTGCCACATTCAAACTCACATCCCTGTTGAGAAAAATGTCCTTTACCTATAGTTATTTTGTAGTTATTTCTCTATATGTGTATTTGGATAGTTGTATGTATATGATGCACACTTCAGTACAAAGTCAAAATTAGATAATCAGACTGGAATCAAGGCATAAAAATCATACTGATAGCTCTTATTCCTACTAGGAGTCACACCTCTTATATTAGCAGTTCACTTTTAACAGTAAATGACTCAGATAATTTATATGAGTTCATATGTTATTATGTTGTCTTGGCAGGTCTACATAAATGGAAAAGAAATTCTGCTGGAATGGAACAGCAGGAAATTTCTAGGAAGTCAGAGGACCCAGCATTATGGCTATGAAATCATATTCAGTCCCTGAATATAATAAAATTCTTAAATTCATCCTATGAGTATTAATAACAATAATAATAATGCCAATCTTCAATAAGACTGAAATAACGGTAGACTAGCCTCTGACTTATAATGCTCCAATGCTTGAGTAATTATCTTCTTTACTTTTTGGTAACCTCTTGTTGCTCATAACAGGAACATTGCTTTGAAAGCTTTAAGCAAGCATAGCGTATTACAGAAAGAAGAAATACTTATATTTCCAAACCACTCTGCACAAGCGTTTTATGCTGTTACAGACAATAGAGCCTGCATTCACAACTCACTATCACTTCAGCTCAACCCTATAGCCAGTTCCCCAAATTAATCAGAGCTGCACAATTCAAAAGCACCACAAAATGATTAATTAGAATCACTTGTTGTCAAACAAAAGAGACCTCCTCTATGGAGGGAAAGAATGGGAAGGTAACAGGAGGAAAAACAAATCCTGATAACACAAATGAATGGGATATCTGTCCCACTAGGAAATATTAGCAAGAGCAGCAGAACTGAATAAGCTGGATAAGGCTGATTACAAGTGTTGGTTCAAGCTTTGCTTTGATGAACTGCATCCAGAGCAGTTTCCCTGAGGTCTAATAATGTTTGAAGGCAGTCTGGAGGCTCCAGGACTCTCTGAAGCTTTCTGGCACTCCTGGCCATCACCTCTCATATACCATCACAAACATTAACTTTGCGATGTCTTTCTCCCCCTCAGCCAAAGAGGAAATGAATCAATTCAAAAAACATCAGTAGGGACAGACACACAAGCAAAGCAAGATCAACCAAGTCCAATTCTTTGAGAAAACCTGGCTTCATGTGTATGTCACTCCTGTGCAATACAAAAAAGAAAGGCTTTAAATAATGCCAAACGTTTTAGATTTGGTCACCCCTCTTTCTCCTACTAGTTAATGCCTGCACCGTCAGCTGTCCTAGCCCCACCTGTGCTCCAGTCCCCCTCTCCAGTCACCTTTTGGATTTTCCACAATGCCTGCATTCCACAAGAAGCAGTCAGGCCTGCCTACTCATTTCCTCTCTCCACGAAATAACTCCAGTTTTGCAATCATTTAGCTTCTCTCTCTTCCCATTCTAACTGGCCTGTTGTACAAAACTGCTAGGGAAAGAAGAGGAAAGGGGCCAAATCAGGACAGTTTTCTCCAGAAGATTTTCCTACTCATTTATAAAACAAACTGAGCTCTGTCAGAGATGAAATCTGCACAAGCTTTTCCCCTCCCTTTCATACTCCGAGTTAGATACCAATTGTGATGCACAGAGGTGAATATTTTGCTTCTCTGGTAGCCCTGAAAGGCAGGATACTTGACTTTAATCTGACATTCCTGTAGAGCATCACATCTATCTCCCAAGGAAGCATGCTGTCCTTCGGCATGTGACTCATTGCTCGTTGACACCAGTGGTGCTTTGCCCAGCTGCTCTGAGATGTTTTGTTTTGAATCCCAGTCATGCAGTAAGACAAGACCTGGTGAAGTCAGATCTCAGAGGGACCACAAAGGGCGTAGCAATAATACCACTGGTCTGGGGTTCTATGTTTTTTGACTGCAGATCACGTAACATGTCTGATTTGGCTTTAAATGAAAAGGAATAGCTTGTCATGGCAGGAGGATGCAACTTAGCTGCCTGAGTTCCTACTCTGCTTTTTACAACTGCCTCTTAGTTGCCATTTGTTGATCAGTTTTGAATACAGTAGCTATGCCTGTGGCATTCAGAGCAGTTCCTGAGGTATATTTGTGTTTTGAGAGTCATCTTTATGGTACTTTGGACAGCTTCTAATTCCATACTGAATGCAGTAAAACCTTATCCGTTACAAGGTGCACATGTTGGTGATGTATCCAAGTAAACTGAAGTGAACTGTAAGACTAGAATAGGCCCTAAGGAAGAGGTTTCCCCATTTTTGCTCTGTTCCAAAATACTGCAGTTTTATTTTAAAAACATTGTCCTTTGCAAACTAGTTTTTCCTAATCTGTAATTTTAAAAGAGCATTGGTTACTTGTTGACTGGCTTGTTGGTTTTTTTTCTCTTTACCAGAGAACTGCAGTGTTATATATCAATATCTCACTGAAACTGGAAACAGCCTTGGTTTTAGTTGGTAATAGGAGAATCTTGATATACCCCTCTCAGACAGGCAGAAGAAGCAAAACTTAAAGCTTGAGGGAATGTGCTCAGAAATCACGAATTCAAGCAGCAGAGTAAATTGCAGAGCCCTAAACCTGGAATCAGCCTCAGCTCGTGACTCTAATGAGCAGAAGCCAACTCAGATTTGAATGCAGCATGTCAGGCAAGTATGACCCTGAACCTAAGGCTCTGAAACTCATTGGAGCTCATTAAAAAGGTCACAGTTTTGTGAATATCTGGCTATTCCTTTCCTCATATTCCCTGCTTATAACATGTTCTTCTCTGGCTTGAATGCCCTTACACCACTTTCTCCAGTGTGCAATGAAGAGGGTAGCAATGGAGCAGTATCTGGACCATGGAAACTTGTTCATCCTCATTCATTAGCACAGCCATACCATTTGCAAAGATTGCTTGTTGGTTTATTGGCTGATGACGGCAATTTTGCTCACCCTTGAATAAAAGGCTCTACAAGATTTGTCAGTCTTAGCTAAGAAAAAAACCTTCAACTTGATTGCCTTCCTCTGAATCCTTGGGTAGGATCTAAGGATGGCATTGGAGCCACACGTAGTAAAACCCCCAAATGCATGTCTCTGTCAAGCTGGCTGTGTGACAATGTGTGTGGGAAGCTCCCTTTCAGGAGTCCCCAGTTGTGATGGGAGGATGATCCTTTTCCTCCAAAAGTCCAGTACCAGGGTTAAAAAGGTAAATGAGACTCGCAGCTTCGGTCTTCAGAGCTGTTTATTCTATTTCTTATCTCAAGTTCTGCGCGCCACTGAAACCCGGCTTAACGCTCAGTGGAACACAGTGAAAACCCCCTGGACAGAAGATCCCAAGGTTCTTAAAGGTTTCTAGCCCAATTAACTTCTAAAACGTGCTATGTCTACAATTCTGTGCCAATAATCACTGCCTATTCTAAACACACAACCTCTGTGTCAAACCCATTCTACCAATGTCTCTGTGCCACCATCACAGCAGAAAACAGAGCACAAGAAGAAGAAGAACATGAGATACCACCCAAAATTCTCCATCTTGCTCTCATATGTCTCCATACTAAAAACCCAAAACTACAAATTTTCATCCTGTGACAAACTAAACTACTATTTCTTTCCTACCTTAGCTGCTTTCAACTCATCTCTGAGTGTTGGAAGTTTTTCCCATGGACTGAGGTCAAAGGCAGTGCTTTCCTGGGGTCCCAGCCAGGATCTTGGACCCCCCAGGGCAGCACGAGGAGTTTTCCACGTGCCCTGGACTCCAACAAATGTACAAGTAAGCACAGAATGGCCTCATGAGCATGTCCAATACCCCTTAAACAGCATTCTTGCTGCCTGCTCTGGTGTCTGTGTTCCTGTGGTTCCTGTGCTTCCTGTCTAAAGAGCTAATTGGATTAAAAATGGCGTGGAGTTATCTATTCTGCCACAGAATACAGGGAATATGCTTATACCAGCCCAACTCTGCAAGAATTAACGTCAGTGCTTTGTCTAAAAATATATGACAATGAATGTTCATTGTTTAGACCTTTCTCATCAATCACAAAGATGCAAAGACTCTGTGCAGCGCCATGGGACACTAACTGAGGTTTCTCTAAGCAAGTGGATAACTGCCATTAAACTCTGGAGGAAAAGCCCAGTGGATTTGAGACAGAAAATTAGCCATAGCTGTTAACAGCTTTGATGCAGTTGTTAGAAGCTTCTTTTGCTTTTTAATATAAGTAGAAAAATCAATCAGCTCAAACACTGTTCTCTGTCTTTAAAGCATTTTAACACCTTTTCCACTGTCTAAATTAGCAGCACAGACTGAAATACTAAAAGAAGTCCTTTCATTCTATAGACCTGGAGCCCTGGTAGTGTACTGCAATGCAGCATTTACCCACAACATCTCCAAAATTGAATAGATGAAAGTGATATGCTTAGCAGGACAGTGTGTCTTCAGACACACATTGGCCAACTTGTGCTGGACCAAAAACTACATGGGATGCCAGGCACAAATAAATAAGCAGCATTTTTGTTGGTTTGTTGTTTTGGGGTTTTTTTTTCATGTTATTGCAAAAATCAGGGTTATTAATATCTTCCTTAAAGCCACAAAAACATTAACTTGTATGAAAATTAGATATCCTATTAATCTTCATTCCTAATAAAAAGATTCAATATTTTTGCTTTTTATAGCAAAGTTCACGTTTCTAAGGTTTTCTTTATCATTCTACTTGTTTGATTTTTGGCACAAAAAAGGCTATCTTAGAATTCAGGTCTCTAAAATCTCAAGCTTTCAGAAAATATCAAATGTGAATCATGAGAATAAGTGACATGTTGGAGATGTGAGGCATATGGCATTGCTGAGCAGCTTTCTGAAGTTCTAATATGTGTAATGATACATTGTTTATCTCATCGTTAGTATTTTCTAAGGATTTGATAGACACTGGAAAGGCAGAATACAGTAAGAGCTACTGTCACCAGCTACAATGGTGATAAATGCTATCATCTTAATCATACATGATTAGCTGATTTTAAAACTGGTCCAGAAGAACTATTTAGTAGGATTTTTATCATTCTTTAAAGTATAAAACCATTAAAAGCTTAATAGCTGCTATTTAAACAGAATGAATGCCATCAAATGGTTCTTTTGCAGCTAGATAAAACTTTGTTTTTCAGTAAATTTACATTTTGAATAATTTTTTGACATATTGTTGAGTAGCTGCATTTTTCATGATTGCATTAAAATTAGTAATAGCAAGAATCTCTCGGCTTGTAATGGCCATGACTTAAAACCTGAACTGTTTACTCTCAAAATGAATAGAATTCAGGAATGATTTTTCATGGAAAAGGTCTACACTTTCATTTTCCCAGTCACTCAAACAGTATAATAAATGTTTTCACCTATATCAGATATGTGTAAATACAAATACGTTAGAAACTTAAAAGATGTGTAGATTGGCAGGGCAACATTGTCATGAAAACAAATGGTAAATCACCTTTGCAAAAATCATAGAACCTTATTCTGCTGAGGGATAATTAAACATAAACAAGACCTGGCAGAAACAAGGGAGTTGTTCATCTATTGCTAAAATCTGCCTCCAGAGACTCAGCAGAGCAATCAGTCCTGGCCCATTTTATAAAACAGCTGCCTTTATTCATGAGTGCACCTTTTGAACTATTTTTCATTTGAGTATCTTAATAAATTCCATTCAAATGTCCCATGCACATGGATGTGATAAACAGGGTAGTAACCGTGTCTCCACCAGCTAAGGAAACACAAGCTTTCCTGGGCCCTATGGGATCCTGGAGATTATGTATCCCAGGTTATAGTCAGTTTCTGACCCAAAAGAAGAGCTATTTTGAGTGGGCTCTTGAGCAACAAGAAGCCTTTGAGCACCTGAAACTGGAGACAGCTTGTATATTAACTCCTGAGCCTGTCCAGACAGGAAAAGCTGTGCAAAATGTGCTCTGCACTGTGGCCAGGGAGCACGCCCTGACCAGGAGCCTCTGGCCAAAAAACATCAGGAGAAAGCCCAGGTCAGCCATTAGCGTTTTGGATCTGAGAGAATTTGGGTTCAGAAGCCCATTGCACCCCTGAAAATTGTAAAAAAGAGACATTGCCCTTCATTTTTCCAATGTACAAGAGACACAGAAAAATGGGAAAAATATATGCTGCCTCTCACAGGGCTAACACAAAGTAAAGGCTGTTGAGATGAGCTAGCAATAAATGTCTGATTGAGTCACTCAGGCATTGCTCCACTTCAAGCCAGTGTAACTCTGATGAGCTTTATTCATATATTTATATGTACATTAAAAAAATATTATTATATTCAAAGATATTTATTCATGTTACAGGAGCACCAAAAGTCTCTTAATGAGCCTGGAGCCAGTGTAGCAGGGACTGTGATAAAATATTGAAAAAATTATCTCTGTTGCAAATAATTTACTGTGGATGAGGGAACCGACTCATTTGAGATTATAAAGACAGCAGTGAGATTGCAAAAGATGTAAGAGATGGCTAATTATCCTAAGAATACAAGTAAGACTTTAACTCATGGCATCTGGCTTCAAGGTACAATACCTCTGATCCTTCCCCTGAGAGGATGTTTTGGCCACCCTCAACTATTCTGTTGTTTCTGAATTGCTCTCAGTACCTCACAACACAAAGTGTTCCTGCCCCAGCACCATCACTTCCACCAGAATGATGGGATGTTCTGGGAAGTGAAGGACAGATTTCCAAGTGCTTTAACAAAGAGACCATTGTGGCAGTGTTCCATGATTTCTTGTTATCTACTTGTCTGAATTTGTCTTCTTTAATTTCCCTTTGCCATTTAGAGGGAGAATTGTCTGGGGTAGTGTGAGGCAAAAGAAAGAAAAAAAAATCCTGAGAAAAAAGGATTGTGGAAAGAACAAAAGGTCTGTTAATTCAAAAGCAACAAGGTTTGAAACAGGGCAAAGTCATTGCCCCACAGGATCACGGCAGCAAATACCAATGTCTTCACTACTAAAGAGAACTGTTCAAAACCTTTTCTGATAAAACTCTTCAAAAATGTATTTTTCAGCTCCACTGAAAGTTTCAGGAAAGATTCTGTTTCTACAAAAGCCTTTACATTTTGTTTAAAAAAAATTGTTTGGGGAATGTGACATTTCTACATAAAAAGACAATTTATTCTTTGGAGGTTTTGTGTGCTTGTTTGTTTATACTGACATTTTCTAATAAAACATAATCCTACTCTGACATCCCAAAGTGTAAATTTAACATAATTTTCATGAACCCTCTTTGTGCTATGATAATTCTCCATGTTCTTTTTCAGCTACAAACCCAGAGCATATAGACTTATTAAATATCCTATTACAATAATTTTTGCTTAAGCAATATTTCTATAGATACATAAGAGTTACAGAATGTTGAGTGATCAGTTGTTTACCCTTTCCCTATGAAGCAGAAAAATATAAATCCAAGCAATATTTTTAAAAATCTTCTCCAATATTTGTGATAAATTTCCAGCACCCAGTTTACCCAAACATCATTTCAAAGGTCTTACAAACCTTACAAATCTTCCTGATCTCTATCTTACAACCTTATATTGAAATTTCTGCTTCAAATATTTTGGTTTGAAATAAGTCAGCATTTCTTGCAACACCTATATAGGATGTGAAGGAAAAAAAATGGCCATTGTCATCTTAAAACTACTTAATTCCATTTCATATATCCTTGTGTTTCCACCTGATCTTGTTTTTACTAAATAAGTAGACTTCTTCCAGCTTTTTGACATAAACCGTGCTTTCTTTTTGTCTTTTTTCCTCTCCTTTAGAGATTGTCCAGTTTATTTGCACCTGTCTTGTTTTCAGACTGGGGAATGGTGCACCAGCTGAGGTCTCATCACTGCTTAGTACAGCAAAATAATTACTTCCGTTGTTATGCTGTTAATAGAGCCCAGAATGAGATTTGCCTTTTGTGCAGCCACATTATCCTGTCAGCTCAAACGTGGTTTGTGAGCCACGGTGACCTTGGACCTCTCCTCCCATACTGCTGTTCCTCCAGTTATTCTCCCATTTGTATTTGTGCACTTCAGGTTTCCTCCACAGGCATTACTATTCATGGCACTTGTCGTTATTGAATTTCATCCTCATGGTTCAAACACTTGCTGCAGTTAACAGCATGGTTATGAATTCTGATCTAATCCTCCAAAGTGCACACAACCCTCCTCACCCAAGAACTTCCCTGTGTTTTTGCTCCACTCCTTCATCCATGCCACAAATATAAAAATTAACCAGGACTAGGACCAAGGCAGAACTTGGGGGTGCCCTGCAAAACCTACCCTCTTTTTTTGATAGAGAAAGGAACAAAAATCACTCCCTGAGTGCTGATTTTTACTCAGTTGAGGATTGACACGCAGTGGCTATAATTTTCAACTTTGCTGGTACAGAATGTTTAAAAACTTAATACAGTCAGAACACTTCACATTTTCAGCTTCTCTTCCATATGCTAAGCAAGATTTCATCAGAGAAGGAAATTAGTTAAATTTGACATGATTTTCATTTGATACATCCACGCTGGACATTTTCAAGTACTGCGTGTTGCTCTTGGTTCTTATCTACTGAATGTTTAACAGTCTGTTCTTGTATCTACCATGTCAAAGTTAAAATGACAGGTATATTGATTTTGTAGGTCTTATTTCTTTATGTGTGAAAGTAGGTACAAGATTTTCAGTAAATTCACTTTATTTACCCTAATAGAGAGGCAGCCACATTTTCAAAATAGGTAAGCACAGCAGGAAACTACACTGTAATGCAGAATTTCATCATAAATGTCACAAAGAGAGGCCAGTACTTGAAAAAAAACCACATCTCTGCATCATTTTGCAGTGTCTTTACATCACTAACACATCACTAGGAGAAATGTCATTCATATCACCTCACCTGAGTTTATTTATATTATATTAATCCCATTCTTCCCTCTTCCCTTTTTCAAGGATCAGGGAGGATTTCCACCACTTCTCAGGCAAACCCAAAGTGTTTTGTGGCCAAGAGAAGCAGAGGAGCACTGAATATTGATCCACTTGCATGTTCTCTTTGAACTTGATCCCTCCCTAGCCCATATAAGCATTATTCATAGCCAGCTGCTTTGGGGTCAGTCAGTCTGATCCTCTTTGCACATAAAATGTTTATTGAAACAGGGACTTGAATACTTGCTGCTCTGCTTTTCAAATAAATTTTCAGACAATGAAAATATCTTTGGAAGGCATATCTGACCCAACACACACATACAATTTAAACAGCTGCATCTTAATTTGACCCTCTTTTTTAACTGATGATGGGAAATTGGTGGTTTTACTCATCTCTTTTCTGTTTATCTGACTCATGCCTTAGAAGCAGCATTTCTCTTACTGGCTAGAGAAGGATGAGGCTTGCACATTCAGATATAGACACTGGGCAAAGGTTTTACTTAATGAGGCTAATTATAGCCTTTCTCCTCTAAACTGGAAACTCTTACTAGATTCTCTGACAGAGTAAAATTTTTCATAACTGGTGTGTTCTGTCTGAAATGTGTATTTTTGATGTATGATCATGTAATGAGATAATACCAGTTGAATTTACTCCTGCACATTGCTGAAACAGAGCTTAAAATCAATTTAAAAAAATCCACGTAGAAAATTGTACTGTGCACCTATGAAACAGTGGGGGTTTTATGCTTATAATCATAAGCATAAAACCCAAAAAGTATTAATCTACTCAAGATTGTGGTACTTCAATCTGCCAAAGAGCGTAGTTTGATTTTTGGTCTGAAGTTATAAGCATCTGAACCAATTTTACTCAGATTATCACACCTCCTAAGAATTGCTGTTGAGCTGTCAATAGGACTGGAAAATTCCAGCTCACAATTTAATTTTCAAAACATTACAAATGATTGTCTGGAAATAAAAACAGAAAAAGCAGGGAAACTGAGAACAAAAATCACATTTTAACCTTAACTGTACCTTTTATAAATTTTGTCAATAAAATTGCCCTCTTTAAGTAATTAATTTGTCTATAAGTATATGAACAACACAGCTCATTTCCTAAATTTCAGTTCAAGTACTGAAGTATATTGGTTTTGTGCCAGACCATAATATTCTCCTGATGAAGAATATGTAGGAGGTGTTAGGCTTTAACATTATTACGTGGAACTTCACTGATTTTTTTTCCATAAAAATATTTGACTTAATAATGTAGGTATTCATACAGTAAATTAAAACCTAAAATTGCAAGGAATAATACTGCTTTAATTGCCTGACAGGATGGGGATTATTTCTTACATTCTCTCCCGCACAGATGAATATAACCTTCCTAAAGATGAAATCTATTCACTGCTGAATAATAAGACTGCCTTAATACATTGAACTCTAGGAAGCCCCTAAATAATGTAGTATAAAGTATTAGCATTTTTCACCCCTTGAAGATCAAAGCTGAGGGTATTAGTTGTATGATGTAAGATTCATAGGTTATATCTGTGTGAATGCCAAGATGATATTGCAGGACTAAATCTTACTGGAGTATAAATCTTACAATTAAAAGAAAGGCACAGGGCAGGGAATTTTTTGTGTTTGTTCTCTCACATACTGCATTCTGCTAAACAATTCCCAGGGGCAGCTTGCTTTTTTTAATCTTGTAACTGAAATGTAAAATTTGTGCTTCTATCAGTGGATGTTGATGAAGCCTTGAAGGAACTGGGTTCTGGAGGAGATCCTTGTGCCCTGGTGCACAGCAGAGGTCCAAGAGGTTTCAGTTTGGTATGCCCTCAATGTTTAGGCATAATTCTTTGGGCTGGTGAATGGACCAGCTGCATTTAGACCTCGAGAAACTGGATCTGAAAACTGTGTATAAGATTCAGCTTCTGTAAGGAAATTCGATGCCATGGGTGCAGATGTTTGAGCTGGTTACAAAACCTGAGCAAATAATTTTAGTTATTTTGTGAATGCAGTGCTCCACAAATGCAGAAGTGTTGTTTCTGGATGCAAGCCAAAGTATCAGTGAATTCTGTGGAGCTCACCACAGAGGTTGGGACGTGGGTGACACGAGCTGTGCCACCCACAGGTGGGATGCTGTGCCAGGTGCTCTGAGTGTCAAAACCCAGCTCTAAAATTTCTGCTCTCCAGAACCAAGACATATAATATTTAACTATAATTAGCCTCTGGAAGTAACTGATTGCCAAGCATGGAAGGCTCAGAATGGATATGTGAGCAAAAAATTAAGGCAGAACCCCAGGCACCTGCCATTACCTGAGGTTTTTCCAATTAATATGGAGAGGTTCCTGACCTGGAACTTGCAGAGCCAAGGTGGAGTACAGCCTTTTGGGGACAGCAGGTTCCTCACTCAAGAGAACTACTCCAGTGAGTACTATGAATAGCCAAGGAAAGTATTCCAGGACTGAGGTAGTGTCGTGGGTTAAGAATAGTCCAATCAAAAATAATTTTTATTTAATTGGCAGATAGTTTGACCATTCAAAAGTAGGTTACGACTTTTGGGTAATACTCATATAAGCCGAGAGTGTGGGGAGGAGCTCTCTCTTTTCTTCCGGCTGGATCACAGGTAACATCGAGCAGCACAGAGCCTGGCCGGGCTCGGCCCAGGCCCCGCTGCCCCTGGCCGGGCCCGGCCTGGGCCCCCTGAGAGCGCAGGTCGGCTGTGTCTGCCTCCCGGGAACAGCAGCAGCGGGGGAAGGGAAGAGAAGCCCCGGTGGCAGCCGCTTCTGTCACCGGGGCCGGGGCCGAGGAGTGTTCCACCGTCGCCGCCCGCGCCCCCCCCCCCAGGCATGGCCCCCGGGAACAGCAGCAGCAGCGGGGAAGGGGAGGAGAAGCCCTGGCAGCTGCAGAATGCTTCTTCCCCCCCCCGCCCCCAGGCCGAAAAGAACAGCGCGGCCTTCAGACTTTTTTAGCTCCCGCTGCAACAAGATCACGTGAGCAGCCCGACAAGCCTGACAAGTTTAACTCTTTCTCTGCTAGCAAATGGATTTCTTCTGAGCACCGGCCTTTCCCTGAACGAAGGACAGATACAGTGATTAGACCATAGGGAGACACAGCATGGAGCTGAAGTCAGTGGAAAGAGAGTGAAAAAAATTTTAAGGTGGAGGAGGAGGAGTGGCTGAAAATTCTAGCTGGACTTCTCTGGAATATAGGGACTGAACTGGGTTGTTCCTTTAAACCATGGAAAGATGTGTAATTTGGGGAGGTGATTGTTTTATGTGTAGATTTTTGAGCAAAGGTATTGTGTGATGGACTGAGTAAAATGGATTTAATGAAGAAAAACCCTTTGCCTTGGATGAGACACCTTTAAAAGGCGACACCCCAATGTTGCAGTGTATTTGAGTACAGGGCCCACGTGTTCAGTATTGAGAATACTGTAAGTGGGTAGGATTGAGTTCTTTGAACTCCTTGTGGACAAAAGTCTCTATTGAAACGGAGAGACTCCTTTCCTGAAGAATAGATGAAAGATTATCTTAAAATGGTAAACTGGCTAAGGTTGCAGGTTATGTCTTTTTATGTTGAGTGTAGAAAAGTGAAAACTTGGAGAGGGAGGGAAAGATGTTTTGAAGGTTCCATTTGGTTTTTTTTCCTTCCTATTTTCATCCTTTCAGTGTGTGTAAATAAACTATCTTTGTAATTTAAAGATGAGCCTGTTTCGTTTTTATATTCTCCCAGTCAAATGAAATATAGAATGTGATGAAACCATCACAGGTAGAAATGATGTAATATATCCCCAAGGATAGAGAAATCATTAAGGTCCAAGCCTAATTTCCACAGAAATTTGCTGAAGGGTGGAAAGTATTTAATTGTCTGTTTCTGTATTTCTTCCCTGCCCATCAAATAGCATATGATCAACCCCATGCAAATAGAAAATCATAATTAAACTGTTCTAAAAATTCAATACTCAGTTGTCTCTCTACATGTGACATTATTCCAGCCACTGAGAGTGGAAGGTAATCCCAACCTTCTGAAATCACAAAAGGCAGCTTTCTTCCACTGGTTCTTCTTCCCTCTGCCTCCTTCAATTATTATAAGCAAATAGCCATCTTGGAGAACACCTGTGCTCTGCAGGTGCCTGGAGCTTCCCTGTGGTCCTTGAGCCTCTGAGGGCTGTGACATGCCTGCCAGCATGCTCTGAACAGCTTGCCCCAGTGATGGACACAGGAACACAGACTGCTGCACAGGGTGAGGTGATTCGGGGAGTAGATAGAGGAAGATGTGCTTGTCTTAGGGCCATAACAAGCTGCTGATCTAAGAATAAAATTCTAGTGAACAGCACACCAAGCTTACTCGGAAAAGTTTGTAGATTCAGTATTATTCTCAGCTGGTAAGGAACACTCAAATCTATAATTATGTACGGTAGGTTTGCTAAGAAAATGGTATCTCTGAGGGGAAAAAAAAGTGGAATATTTAGAAAATTCTATAGCTTAACCGTAACTGGAAAGGATCTGTGTTTCTCTCTGTTACATTCACTGCTCTGCTGTTTGACCTCATTAACTCAGTGATTTCCAGAGTGGGCCTCTGTGTCATATCTGCAGATATGTTTTTTCATCTTAGCTTTCTAGTGAGTTTTGGGTATACCCTGTCAGAGAGTAAAAGTATGAGTGTCAACCAGTTTCCAAGGGTTTCTTCTCTGCTATGGCCCTGCTTCAAGCTTTACTTGGCATCAGGTATCATGTATATGTTTGCTGTTTTGCAAGCCTTAACCCCTGAGAACTTGTGATGGAGAAAGTCATTGTCTTGGTTTGACAAGACAGGTGTCTGCCAGGGAAACTGGGGTTTCCCTTAGAATAGAGAATGCAAACCCCCCACCCCTGCCAAATTATAAATTTTCAATTAAGGGCTCTCAGGCAAAGATTTGGGAATAGGAATAACAGTTCTTTACTAGGAATATCAATAATACAAATGTGGTAGGAAACAAAACTACCCCACCAAACCAGCAAACAAACAACAACAATTTGGGAAAGCCCTGACAGAATCAGAGCTGCCACCTGGCACCCTGTTAGGCAGGGTGTTGGAAGCAGTCCAGAAGTGAGTCCTCCTGGGGTGGTAGACGTGGCTCTGTTGGAGCAGGGACGATCCTGTAGCCAAAAAGGGTCTAGGAGTGAGGAGGAGGAGTCCAGGGGTGATGAGGAGGGGTCCAGGGGTGAGGTGATGGTGAGATGGGGTCCGGCGATGATGAGATGGGGTCTGGCGAAGATGAGATGGGGTGCCGTCTTCCTCCCAGGAATCGGGGTGAAGCAAGTGAAGTCTGTCCCCGGCCGGCTCAGTTTTCCCGGCAGCAATTGTAGACTCCCCCCACTGGGCAGGGCATCCCACAATAGGACCATGCATGCAAATGGGGCTCTGGGGGGAGCGGGTATAGTCCGGGGGTATAGTCTGTTGATGGCCCATTACCCAAAAGGCACCCGCCCCTCCCCCCCGTCCCCCTCCTTCCAAAGTTACAAGAAATAAAGAACAATTCCCCAACTGCTTTCAGCAGATGAAAATAGAATACACATTTTTGATTCTATAACCCAGGACAGTCATGCAGCAGAAAAGGCATCAACTTTTCAGCCTGTGTTCAGGCAACTGAATCCAGCCCCTCACCAGTGGAGCCCAGAAAGCACAACTCATCTAGAAACTGAGCCAAAAATCAGCCCCAAACATAAGGACTGCAAGGCCCATAGCAACTTTGCCCTCTGGTAAATGGTTGGATGCCAAAGACTAAATTTAGATTGAATTACTCCAATGAGTTGGTTAGGAAACAAATTTTTACATATATTTAAAAAGTAAAAACTTGCTTCCGTTTTGATGCACAGCCTCAAAGTTACTTGCTTTGGGAGAGGAAGTGGAGTGCAGGTCTTGAATAGTTTACCAAAGCTCACTCAGGAAAGATTGTCACAGCAGAGAACTGAACCCAAACAACCCATGCTTCAGCTATCAACAAGGTTACGGATCTTCCTGAGCATATCAAAATCCACTGTGAGATAAACAGTCCTTCTACCACCCCTTGAAAAAACCCCTCCTTATGTACAGATAAGGGAAACCTGTGTGGCACTTTAGACAGCAGCAGACCACCTCCCCTCCCTTTGTTAAGTGTGGCCAACTTGACAATTTCCAAAAAAAACTATTTACCTAATTTGAAAAAAATTCTCAGTACATGTATTCACACCTGAGCCAGAGAAAACCCAGGGAAAATGTAATTTTGCTGTATATATAAATACAGGGAAATCCAAGTGCAGTCAAGCCTGGCTTCAAACTATAGGTCACTGGTTGTTTATTTTCAATTCAAGTCTTGGCTTGTTACAGGAATTTTGCATGAATGGACACTGCTCATCAGTGTCATGAATGAGACTGAATTCAGGCCAATCACTGCACCTGGAATTAACGTTCCAGTTCTTCACCTCCACTGAGAACTCAACCATGAATTCTCAATTAAGGTCTGGCTGAGGCTCAGTGAAGCATGAGTGGAGATTTTCTTATGTAAATAAGATAGCAGTCAACTCATTTAACAAAACTTCAACAGTAATTGAGCAGCAACCAGCTCATATTGTATCTTTCACTTCATCTTGTGCTCGATTAAATAGACAAGTGCTTGGCTGCATTCCCCTTTATTTTCTCAAGTCCTTACTTGCCCAGTATCACTTGAGGGCTGACAATTGTTTCTGATGGAAACCTGTGCCAGACTAATTGTATAGCTTTGTCTAGATCTTTATTGGACAGCTACTAGTTCTGAGTTTTTATTTGCACTGAGTAAAGAAGGCTCAGATCCAAAGGCATTTTATTGTAAAAATAGATAAATTCCTGTTTTAAGATGCTGTCTTGATATTAACGCCCGGCCACCAGGTGGTGAGCTGGTTGGTTGGTTGGTTGGTTTGTTGGTTGGTTGGTTGGCTGGTTTGTTGTGGTTAATTTTTGAGTATTGGGTTGGGGTTTTTTTGGGTGGGGGGGATTTGCTGTTTTGTTTTACTTTGAGTATTGTGGGTTTTGGGTCCTTTTTTGGGGAAACAAGGGCATGTATTGTGCTGTACTCCTGATGGGTACTCCCGTTTTCTGTGGAGTTTTCTGAGTTAGATGTATAATCATCACTGAACTCCTGCTCTAAGTGTATCTGCAACAGAATTTATGTCAATTCCTGTATCCTATCCTAGAGATTTTCATGATAAACTCTAGTAGAGTGTTCTGTAAAATCCCAGAGTCACAGAATAATTTGGGTTGGAAGGGATCCTAAAGATCATCTCATTCAACTCCCCTTGCCATGGGCAGGGACACTTTCCAGTAGACTAAGTTGCTCCAAGCCCCATCCAACCCAACCTTGAACAATTCCAGAGATGGGGCATCCACTGCTTCTCTGGGCAACCTGTGCCAGGGTTTCACCACCCTCATAGTAAAGAGTTTCTTCCTAATTTCTAATCTAAATCTCCATTCTTTCAGTTTAAAAACTTGTCCTGTCCCTATCTGACCATGTGAACAGTCTCTCTCCAGCTTTTCAATACGCTTTCTTGAAGTACTGAAAGGCCATAAGGAAGCAATTAAACTCTGCATGTTTGTGTCTGTTTGTGTTCATGTGTGTGTTTTCACTGCATAATATTTTGTACCTGTATGAAAAAATACTTTCCTAAAGAAATAAAAGTGACATTTGTGGTACAGGACTATATGTAGCACATTCTGAAACTCAAATTCATTACAAAAGCTTAAATATCTCCAAGGGGTGTTTGTGCATTGCTTTAGTCCAGTCTGGTTTTCATGTCAATGCTTTGAATCAGCTCAAGAAACTGATACCGAGGGATAGCTAAGTGAGGGGCTAAGCAGAAAAGAACAAAGGCTTCTTAGCTGAAATAGCTAAAAAAACCCCAAACAATAGTTTGAGCTTATGCAAATGCAGTGTCGCTTTTAGTGCATTCATCCAGTTTTAAAAGTACCTAAATGTTATGGTCTCTAAAGTAATTTGTAATGGAAAGTGTAACAGTCTTCAAGGGCTGGACTAAATTATTCAGTTCAAAAGAATGAGCGTGTGAGGGAGAGAAATAATGTTACACTATTTATGTACCACAGCAAAGGATTGATACTTGCACTGAGCATCCAAGTTTTCTAAACCACACAGGCTGGCAAACATCATTCTTAAATTTAACAAATATAGCTGACCATCAATCTGAAGGTATTTAAGGACCTGCTTATGTTGTTTCTTTAGATAGTCGTATTGCAATCACACACAGCTCGAGCAATATGCAAAAAATTCAGGAAGTAAAAGAGTATTTATTAAATTAGGGTCTCTATGGAGAATTAAGTAAATCATTTGAAGATTTCCCTACCAAAGAGAGTTCTCAGAAGGTTTGGAAGGGTTTTCTGTGTTTTTTTTTCACCAAATCGATAACCAGTAACTCCTCATGGTGAGACTGACCTCTAATAGCTATCCATCATGATTTTTAAACCCAGCAATGCTTGGTGAGGGATGTGAATTAAAATGCATCTTTTCTCTCACTACAGATGGATAATGAATTTAAATCATAATACGTCAAGAACAAAAACATAATCTATAATAAGGTTTGGATGGCACCTCCTCTTATATTTCCCATGTTTTCACTTACTAATTGAAATGTTTTTAAATTTGACTGTCCAAGGTGACATTTTCTATGCTGGTATCTCCTTCTGGCTGCTTTTTGTAATTATAACAAAGTGTATTCAGCTGTTCCCAAGAATGTAACAGGGGGTGGGGGGGGGGCGGGGGGGGAAGTTGGTTTTATCCACATTAAAGTTCTGCTAACCTTTGAGAAGGTCCAGTGTCCTTACACTGTAGAACAGGAATTAGAGACTTGGCAAGGAAGTACACTGTTATATCAGCCTTTTTACTGTCCTCATGTTCACCTTGCTAAGGAATAATATTAGTCAGCAAATCCTTGTTAATGGTTCACATCCAGCTCCTCTCTATTCTGTCTATTCAGAGGAAGGGCTGGAAAGAAGAAGACTTTTTTTTCTATGCAATTTTTGAGAGCATGAATTCTGTCTCTCTACACCCACCAATGTGGCTCCCCACACATATCAGGATCAGTGATGTGAATGCAAAGAGGGAGGAGGGCTGGAGTATGATAACATAAGGCAGGAAACTGAGCAGAGAAGAGCAGTTTCGGGGTCTGTTTAAGGAAAAACTGTCACAAAAAATTGGTGGAATTATAGCCTAGAGCTGACTGAGAAGGAGTATTGGGGTATAACATGGGGATGAGCTGGACTGGGAAACAATGAGGTGGAAAGATCAGGACAATGTGAGTGAGTGAAAACATGAGCAGGTGCACAATGAGAAAGTATTCTGACTGAAATCTTTGGAATTCCTGGCAAAAATAAGTCTAAAGAGCTGGAATGTGGAACCCTGGAGGACAGACAAGAAACTGGGAATGGGTACCAAGGGGACACATGAAAGAGCTCAGATGCAGCAGCAAAGTGGAAAAGATTAGGTGCACGAAGAGAGAGGGGCAGGGTAAGGATAGTGAGAGCAGAAAGGGAGAGATATAAGGAGTATTTGGTCAGGAAATCCATCAGAGGAAATGGAAAAGCAGCTTAAGAAGAGATACCTGACTTAATTGAAAGTTGCGGTGGTGTTTGTCACAGCAGTGTGGCTGGTGAGAGACAACAATTCACTCTGAGGGCACAGAGAATTCATGACTGAGGAAGAACTGTAGAACTGTCCATTCCTTGGTACCATTCAGCTTCTACTGGTTCCTTGGTAACATCAATTTCAGTGTGGGACAAGAGAATGCACTGTGGAAGAGTCAAAGGTGTCCCCTTTGGGATGGACTTGCAGCAAATCAATGTTTCACCAAACTGTGGAGTAACTGGTTTTGGTAGTGAAGGTGTAAGTAAATCTTTACACGCAGACATAAACACTACAGAAGATATTATTTATATTTCAAAAGCAAGACCCAGAAATTAGGATTTTTTACAAATAAGACCCTCTTTTAAAATCCTCCTGCTTTTAAAGCACATTTTATACATGGAAAAAATACTCAATATTATCATAACTATATGCTAAAGACAAGCCCTTAAATTTCATTAATAATTGACCTCTGTTTGAAATATTGCCATGCATATTTGTGCTCTTCCAGGACTGCACCTTTCTTGTAGCTAAAACTTTTTCCAAAACTGGGTCATGGCTAAAGCAAATATTTTCTTAGGAGCCTTTATTAAACATATTAAAGTTTGCCAGATATGTAATAACAAATTTTTACAGGCTGGAAAGAGAATGACTTTTTAAATTTTATTTTATTTTTTTAGGTCAGGAAGAGAAAATCTATATAACTAGTACATTGAACCTGATGAACTTTTCCAGCATTGTTGTGCAAAAATATATTCTGTTGCCAGTATCCTTAAAGGGGGTGGACAAGGGTCTGCAATAATAAGATGTATATAAATGAATTCCTATGCTACTGTGAGTTGTAGAAGTTGTTCTTTGCTCCTATGGTTACCCTAGGGAGTATAATATGGGGGAGCAAAAGAGCTGAAGCATAGAAAGACCTCATAGCTTTCTGAGTATTTGTGCTTCAGGAACTGTAGGAGAGGCAGAATAAATAATAAGAAGCCTTTAGGCATGCCAACTTCTATAAGTATGTCAGCATGTGCTAGGGGAGGCTATGTGTCTGTGCTGTCAGATATTTCATTCTCAGCTGACCCATGGGGAGATCATTCTGTTCCTAAATTCTACCTCCTGGAAAATCTTTCCTTAAAAGGAAAAATCAAGCAGTGAAATCACTGCAGAGCTCCCAATGCCCTCAGTCATGCCAATAACCTTAAAAACAAAACAAAACTTCAAAACAATTTTTCCTCTTATCTTCCTCAAGCCACTGTTTACTTCTTTACTGTAATCCATGCAGTATCTTTAATGGACAAGGAACTGGACATCAGATCTCTTCCTGCAAGTGTTGTAACCCACAGGCTTCAGACTATGCTTGAGTTTCCACCCCCTCTTTAAATGAGCTCTCCAATGATGCCATTGTTCTCACACAAAGGAATCAGAACAGTCTTCCATCCAGACTGGCCTCAGAGTCAGCTCAACCTTTTTAAAGATGCGGCTCTGTGTCTGTATTTAGTTTGCATGACCAGGTTTGGGTGGCTGAGGAGAGGCTACAGAGATGGTTTCTGTGAGAAGCTGCTGGAAGCTTCCCCATGTCTGACAGAGCTGGTGCCAGCCAGCTCCAGGAGGGAACCAGTGCTGGTCAAGGCCAAGCACATCCGAGATGGCAGCAGCACCTCTGGGATAACTTGTTTAGGAAGGAGAAAACTGTTACTGTGCAGATGTAATTGCAGCCAGACAAGAGAGGACTGAGAATATGTGAGAGGAACAACTCTGCAGAGAAGGAGGGGGAGGAGGTTATCCAGGTGCCTGAGCTGAGATTCCCCTGCAGCCTGCGGTGAAGACCATGGCAAAGCAGGCTGGTCCTGATGGACTGCACCCTGTGGAAAGGAACCCAGGCTGGAAGGGTTCAGGAATAACTGTAGCCCATGGGAGGGACTCACAACGGAGAAGTTCATGTAGAACTGTCTCCCATGGGAGGGAGCCCACGTTGAGGGCAAGGACTCATCTCCTTGAGCAGCAGCAGAAACTGTGTGATGAGCTGACCATAGCCTTAATTCCCCATCTCCATGTGCCACTGGAACCAGGAAGTAGAGCCCAGAAATGAGGGAGGTGTAGGGTAATGGTGTTTTTAAGATTTGTTTTGCTTCTCATTGTCTTGCTCTGATTTTGGCTGGCAAAAACTTCAGTTAATATCTCCAACTCAAGTCTGTTTTGCCCATTGATGATAATTGGTGAGTGATCACTCCCAGTCCTTATCCCAGCTCATGAACCTTTTTTTTTTTTTTCCTCTGTCCAGTTGTGATGGGGAATTACTGAGTGGCTTTGGTGGGTACCAGGCATCCAGTCAGGGTCACCACAGAGCTGAGATGGGAGTTCATGGGCAGTGTTAGATAAGCGTTTGACCACTGAAGCACTAAAATCACTAGTTTGGAGAACAGGAGATGTAGGGGCAACCTCATTGCCCTCTAATCTTCCTGAGGAGGGGAAGTGGGGAGGGAGATGCTTATCTCTTCTTTGTGGTATCCAGTGATACATACAACAATGGTTCAAAGCTGTGTCAGGGGAGGTTTAAACTTGACATTAAGAAACATTTCATTACAGAGAGGTTAGTCAAACACTGGAATAGGTTTCCTAGAGAGGTGTTTTATGTACCACGCCTGTCAGTGTTGAAAGAGCATTTACACAGTGCACTTAAAAATATGTTTTAACTTTTGGACAACCCTGAAGTGATCAAGCAGTTGGACTAGATGATTGTTCTAAGCCACTTCCAGTTGGAACTATTCCATTCCATTCCATTCTATTCTGCCCTAAAGCAGCAACAGCATGATTTACTTTTTCTTTTGGTTTTTTTTTTTTTAGTCCCTATGCTTATCTCTGCAGCCTATATTGTGTATATTTGGAGAAAGGCTTTTCATGAGGTAAGTGGCAGGACAGTTAGAGCCAGCCCAACACCTGTCAGGATTTATTGTGAACTGGGTGTTTAGCTGCTCCAGACTGTCAATATATCTACAGAATCTCTATGTGTTTTGTTTTTTTCTGTTTGTAGAGGACAGATTAAAAATTCTGCAGATTTGGAATTTAGCTGCCTAATGGTGTACTTGTATCCTTGCATTCTTTTCCTGATTTAACCAAGCTGCCTTGCTGAGAACTCTAAAATCTCTGGCGAGTGATTTTACTTTAGCAGTGTATTCTGGCTAAGTCTACACTCATATTTCTGATTAGCACATATATCATGTCTTACTCCCTCCAAGAGCAGGAATTACATCTTCCTTTCTGTCTCATTCCATTACATCTGCCCCAAAGCCATCCCTGATGTATGGCAGGCAATGTACTGCTGAAACACACCCAGATGCTTCTCACCCTGTAAAGACAACCCATTGGTCTGCAAGTTCAGTTGTCTTTACATGAGGGTTTCCACAAATATATTTCTGGATACTGGTTCAAATCTCTGGGATTTCTGGAACAAAATAAGACAAACCCATTGGAAAGTGAAACTGTGCTGGACAGGGAGCAGTGTGTTTTGTACCCAGATGTTCAGCTGATCCTCCTGGATCCTGTTGTGCCTGCATGACTGGGTGTGGCTGTATGAACGCTCTTAAGGGCTGATGATGCCAGCATGAGAAATGCCCATGAAACAGTTCAAATCCTTGCTTCAAATCTGTTTGATTACTTGTTTGATTAATAAATAACAGACATCCCTAAACAAAGAAACAAACAAACAAACAAACCCCAAATAAAATTAAAAATTCAGCAAGCAAAACATCAACACTATCACTCTGACAACCTGTGCTGCTTATGGGACTTATGCCAGTGGACCGTGGACAGGATGTTGATGCACTTGCCAAAAGAAGTCCAAGTTACAAACAAAAGGCATAAACCTCTGACTTAGATAAAAATTAGTTTGATTTTTTTTTTTTTGCCTTATCACATATGGATATATGTGATGGGTTAAGCAGCATTTTTAAAAGGACAAGGAGGTGGGGAGTTGCAGCAGACTAGCCTGGACTGCAAATCCTGAGCTTAAGATAAAACCAACTGAGACTAAACTGCAGCACATGGATAAAAAGAACACAGTATTATTAATGCTTATCACTCTTTAGGTGCATACACTCCAATGACAGTTTCAAAAGGGTGAACTGATAAAGGATTTCCTGGTAGTTTGACACAATGTGTGGTGGTTCCAGTAAGCTTCTTGCTGAACAAAGAGCACCGGGGAACTTCTGAAGCCTGAATGGATGACTGACAGTGCTGAGTCTGAGAGGGAAGCACTTTATCCAGGCTTTTGTCATTTTTTTCAACTAACTGCACCAATGCTTAAGCTGCCATCCAAACGATTGCCTTGTTAGTCAGAGCATGAAGCAAAGTCCTAATTGTTTGCAAAGTTTGTCATGCTTTCTCCTGAGGTCTCAGGATGCCCAGAAACCAGTTCTCAGAACTATTGGAATTTGAGCAAATACAGCTCTGCTATTTGGGCTGGATTCAATACATCTGAGATCTGAAGATCCTCTATCCCATTGCCCATGCCCACCGCTCACCAAAAGTGTGATGGAATTCAGAATCCAAAAAATAAAACACACACAAATTACAAATCATGCAAATATGATTTTCCTTCTTGCACTGAATCAAGCAGGAATCTGTGGCACTTGAAGTCCAGAGCACAATGCAGCAGATCAGGACTTTCTCTGTCTTTGCCAAGTCTCACATAAACTATATATCCATTTTCTCTGGCAGTCTCCCCCGAGCTCATGTCTTCCTTTCCCTGCAGCTGGAATCTCCCCACAGAAATCAACATTGCAGCACTAAGAACTGCTTATCCAGTAATGATTTGGGAGACAAAAAGATAACTTGACATGAAAAATTTCCAACTGCCTCAGGGGAGCTGAAGGAGGATAGCAATGTTCCCTCCACTGGAGGCTTGGACATCCTGGCAGAAGACAGAGACAGAAAGGGAAGATAATTAAAATAGTTTCTCTGCAGATTCACTGAATCATGACAATTCATAACTAGAGACACCGTAGGAGGGACAAGAAGATTTACTGGATCAAGGAGCTGCTTATAAAGGAGGAACAAATTAAGAATATTTAGCATGAAAATTAACACTGGAAGCTAATCTTAATACTGACCCAGATAAAGATAGAAAGCTACTCCCTGACTAAAATAAAATAATTATCAGCAGAGGAAGACTCTTTATTTCTAGCCATCTAGATTTAGTTAAGGAGTAATGATATTTGGAGACCAAGCAGGAGGGGCAAAACCAGGGCTGAATCAGATACAAATGCATTAAACAGGGAGAGAAATGTAGGTCATACAGTACTGCCAGAGACAGACAGAAAAACAGCATGGAGAGATCAACAGAAGCCCTTTAAGGTGCAATGAGCACCAACCACAAGTGAGACTGATGTACTGGCTTGGACTCAAAGCCACAGTGATGCAGTCAGATAACTTTCAGACTCTGTTTGCCAGCTTAATAGCAGCAAAAAAAGGATTCATGAGCTGACAAAACAGTTTCATGTAGATGTGCCCTTTTCTTCTTCCTCAGGGAGTGTGGAGGAGCCTGGCTGTCACCAGAGCTCTTGGGTCACAGCTCATTGCAGTGCAATCACAAGTGTTGCAGTGAGTAACAGAATGTGAGAAACCAACCCTGAGAGACAATTGCTGATTTTCCCCAGTATAGCTTCTCACACTACCACAGCTGTATGATTGCAAAACTTGCCAAAGCAGAGCATTTCCACTGCCCTGGAGTGCTGAGCATACAGGAGAGCCTGGCAAGTGTCTTTGGGAGGGTGTTAGGACCTTCTACGTTCCCTTGCTGCCATAGCCATTGTTGTGTCCTTGACAGATCCCCTGGCACCTGTCTTGTCATTGTACTGTAGGTATGGATGTTATTCATGGCACTGCACTGAAATAAGCCCATATGTGCTTATTTAATGGTGATTCTCATCAGCACTCTGCACTGCCTTTTTGGACAAATTATCTCAGAAAAAAATGCTTCTGCCCAAGAACCACGGCAAATATATCCTTTGAAGCTGACAGAAGATAATCATATCCAATAAGGGATGAATTTGAAAATAGCACAGATAGGAATCAACTTATTCTTTAATGCTTTAAGCAAATTTCATTCATTACAATCAATTCTGTCTCTAATATCTAGAACTTTGAGCAAGCTAAATGCTGTCTTTACTGTGTCTTCAAAGGTATTGGATGAGCTGTCTGGCAGTCATGTCCACTATTTGTTTTCACATGCCTAAGACTTCCAGTCCCACCTGTTAGGACACTATCTGTCAAAAAAAAAAATTCAAGTAATCACTACTTCATACCAGTGGTCAAGGGATCAAATATTTTAAGCCTTTGACCATCTAAGTTTTTTTGCTTGGTGTGCAAATTCTCAATACACCCTTCCTGGTTTTTTCTGTCATAAGTTGATCAAGCAGCTTCAGCTGGCTCAGATGTCAATCATGTGGAGGTCACTGAGCTGAAACACCTCCCACCACACTTTAAGAAAACAAGGTAAATGTTCAGTTTTCTCAGCATCTTCTGAGCTCTCCACTACCACCAGCTAAGCTACCTATTTTAAAACTAGCTTAAGTAAAAACTACGTGGTTCTGCAGTGATGAAATGCCCTCTGTCATTTCCTATTAAAAAATGCATGACCCCCTTTCTTCATTGCACAGAGCCTTAGCATATACTAGATGTTATTTCCACTCTAATAACACCCATAGGGTTGAACATATTTATATGTACATATACATGCTTCAAGCAGTTCTGAATTTTCTTGTAGCCTTTCCTCTTTAAGCAAGTCTCTGGTAATTCAGCTGTGAAATTAAAGAAACAGGGGACACAGTAGTGAGCTCTACTTTCTTATTCCCCTTGTGAAGAAATCTTAATAATGTTCTGTTTATGGCTGTCTATATTAAAGAGGAAATATAAAATGCTACAGCCTCAGATAAACAGACAAGCTTCTGTAGCTGGTGGCTGGAACAGTTAATTTTCTCCCTTGAATTAATCCAGAGAAATACCTGCAGGATGTCAGTGAAATGCTCTAACTCTTCCTCGTAAATAGCAGGAACCTGATAGTGCTGCCTCTACTTGTGGTGGCTCTGCTTTCCTTGATTTTGGTACTGAAGCATTGTGGAGTATCCTAACAAATACTCCCAGATTCACCCCACCTAGCTTTAAGGCACCCAAATTAGGAAATTATTTGCCTTAGGTACTTTGTATGGTAGTCAAGGTGAAAAGCCAAACAACCCTATAGGGTAGTTCACCCCTCCAAAAAACCTGCACAAAGGCTGGAACTATCCTACCCTGTCTAGATTTCTAATCTCATTAGCTACAAACCTAAAAGGAAAAAAAATCATGTGTGACCATTTCCATTTACATGAATTGTAAATATTGACTGACCATCATTTGCTGGGCTTCACTGATGTGATCACAGTTTGATTAATCTTGATGCTCAAAAGTTCATGGCATATTCATAGTTTGGAAAATACAGATCCCTGTCTAGCTAAAACAACATGGGTTAGCAAAAAGAAAAGTAGGGACTGTTATAGCACAAACTTGAGGGGTTTATATTAGCTGTTAACCTGCTCCTGAGCTGTCCAAATAGAGGCAGTTTTATGCAAAGGCTGTAGTGAGTGCAGGTTAAATAGGACTGGTGGGACAGCTTCTACCAGGCTCCTGCTGCTTCACTCTTAGCCTATATTCCTCTCATTATTTTTTCTTCTTGCAGCTAAGTACTTGCAAACACTAAGTGACCCAAGTTCTAGCTTTAAGCAATGGAGAGAGAGAAACACCCACTCAGCTATGAGTTGTCTGATCTTTCCTGGCTACTTCTTTTTGGAAAGGAGTTAAATAGCTCTCTGAGGAGATAAACCTCTTCCTCCTCAGACTGTGGACTACAGACCCAAGTTTGAGGTAAAACAGAAATTTTTATCACTCTGGGAGTGCTTCCTCTAACCTAAGGGTGTGAAGATGAAGACACTGAAATTTTGATGTCCACTCTACAGCCATACCTCCCACAGCTCCTCTGCTGTATCTGCCAGCTCTCTGCAAGCTTTCAATACACATATACAGCTGCTATAGCTGCTATTGAATGCACAAATTTAAGCAACTTACCTACACCCTTGTACTCATTTTGGCTGGGGTAGAGCTAATTTCCTTCACAGTGCCCAGCATGGGGCTATGTTTTGGATGTGTGTTGAAAACAGTGTTGATAATATAGAGATGTTTTTGTTATTGCTGAGCAGGGCTTACACAGAGCCAAGGCCTTTTCTGCTTTTCATATTGCCATGCTGGCTGGGGGGCTGGGGGTGAGTGGGGGGTGGGGAGGAGACACAGCTGGGACAGGTGACCCCAGCTGACCACAGGGATTCTCCAGATTGTGTATCACAGTTAGTATACACAGCAGAGAGAAGAAGGAAGAAATGAGGGAAGTTTGGAGTTATGGTGTTCCCAAATCACCTGAAGCTGCCTGCCCATAGAAAGTGGTGAATGAATTCCTTGTTTTGCTCTGTTTTTGTGGGCAGCTTTTCCTTCCCGAATTAAGCTGGTTTTATCTCAACCCATGAGTCTTCTCTCTTTTCCCCTTCAGGTTCTCTCCCCCATGCTGCTGGGGGTGGGGGTGGGGGGGGCGGGAGTGGTCTTGTGGTGCTGAGTTTTTGGCTGGGCTTAGACCATAGCAACTTTTAATAATCCAAGCACCAAATGCAATTCATATTCCTTCAAGATAAGCATCTGAGATGATTTAGGTTAGTTGCTCATCTGAACTACCTACTATTTGCCAGTGACTCTAATGTGTAACTAATTCATACTTAGATTATTAACTCTTTAATACCAAAATAAGTGAGGTAAATCCCACTTTCTGGTCTTGAGCCTGCATTATTCCATCTATAAAGCATTGCTTTTATTCCTCACTTGTATAATTTCTCTGCAAAAAAGAATAAAGTTGTGCCCTGCTATTATACATCTGACTTACCAGCTACCCTTAGTGTGCTTCATTGCCACCATTCCTGATTAAACTTATCTAATGCAGACAGAACTTGAGAGTTTGTCAGTCATGTGGTACCTTTCACTTGCATTGAGAGGGAAAAGTACTTAAAAACTTGCTCAATATCAATTAGTCACTAAGGAGACAGCAAGCAAAGTGGTGACACTATTGAACTTATACAGAAAACACTGAAGGTTAGAAAGAGGATGCTTGTTCACCTAATTCACTAGTTAAGGCAATAATGTACAACAATGAAATTGTAGGACTGTCTCGCTCATGTGGAGTCTACAGCAGTTTGGGGCAGGTCTCACTCCCTTACACTCTGTACAGCAATGCATCTTGAAACTAATGAAGTGCTATGTCTTTATGAGGCTTGTCATGGACAATAAGCCTAATTGCAAAAGGGAGTATTAATGTAATGACTTTACCTTCATGCAAATAAACTATGAAGGAGAATAAGAAAACTTAATGGGATTGCTTTGTTCAGCAAACTTTCTTACTTTTGTACCTTAATATCTAATAAAGTTCTGAGTGTTTCTGCTTAATACGCTGGATTTAGAAGATTTTTTATATATTAAAAAGCTTTGCCTTTTTTTTTTCCATAAGAACTTCAAGGAAGTTCTTCCTGCTAATCAGCACTTTAATTCTTTGATCAGATGAGAATAAAGACCAAATATATTTTCATGTTGGTCCAGTGAAATACAATACCTTTGCTGAAGTTAAAATATATAGTTTATTCAAACAAGCCTGAATTATCTATTGTATCCTACCAAATTAGCAAAACAAAATGTTCTGGTCTGTGATACATGAGGGATGTAGCTGGACTGTTGTACATGGAATGGATTATGAATTATTAATGGAGGCTTCAGCTCCTGATCCCTTATTTCTCTCTGGGGAAAATGTAAGGTAATTTTTCTGAAGTCCTTCTACACTATACAGTCTATCCAGCACTGATATTCACCAGCTGATATTCACCAGTGGTAAACCAGTTTTATACCAGCTGACATTATAGCTTAAAAGGTATAATAGGGCAGGTTTTTATTCATAACTACTCTAATAAACACAAACACCCATTGCTATTTCTGTCAGTTATTTAAAGAAAAGAGAACTTAGTAACTTTGGCTGTTATTGTAGGGATGTGGCATTGGCTCTACTTATTCAATCTCTTGGGAGAGAACTAGATAATAAAGCAGCATCTCCACCAAAAGCTTTAAAAATCAAATCTAAAAATAAGGCTAACATTACATTAATATGGAAACTGCAAGTAAAGTACTCAGGAGAAACAAAACATAAAACTATTAGCAAAATTTTACCTGCTCAAACAGTATAAACCATAACAAAGAGTGACTGTGGTTTGAAGGACAACTTTACAGATTTTCTAAGGTTTGTTGTCCCCAAGACATGGCAGAAATGGAAGAATAAAACAAATAAAGAAAAAAAAATTAAAAAGACAGTTATGATATTAAAATAATGAAAAAAGCTATCTGTACAAGGCAGTGTCATTTTTGGCTATTCACATTTCAGAAGATGACAAATAAAAGATGTGATGGATAGTAAAAAGAGGAATGTGGATGTGTCATACAGTTTTAAGGCAAGTTTTATATTGAGAAGAAAGTGGTTTATTAGTCAAGTAATTAATCTGTGCAAGTCATTGTCACAAGATAAAATGGAGCTAAGACTTACAGAAGGATTTGAAAAAGCTCAGGTATTTCTGTGAATAATAAAACTTTCATCTTTTCATCAGAGACACTGTATAATATACAAAACCTCTCATATCACTGATGCTGTCCATGCTGGGCACATCAGATTAAATTACATTTTAGAACTTTATATGGAAGTTCCATTCATGCCATCTGACCCATTGCAGCCTGACCTTGGTAGGGCAGAAGGTCGTGGAGCAGATCATCCTGTGGAGCAACCAGCACGGACTTATGAAAGGCAGGTGCTGCTTGACTCACCTGATCTCCTTCAGTGACAGGGTGACCTGCTTGGAGGATGAAGGAAGACAGTGGATGCTGCTTACCTAGGCCTTTGTGAAGCCTTACACTTCATTTCCCACAGCATTCTCCTGGAGAAACTGGCTTCCCACGGTGTGGAAGAGTGCACTGTATGCTGGGTAAAAATACAGTGTTGGGGCCAGGCCTGTTTAATATCTTCATCAATCATCTGGATGAGGGGATCAAGTGTTCCTTCAGTCAGTTTGTATATGAAAAGTTAGGTGGGAGTTTTGATCTGCTGGAGGGTAGGAAGATGGATCTGGAAAGGCTGACTTAAAGGATGGAGGCCAGTTTTATGAGGTGCAACAAGGCAAACGAACATAACCAACCCCATGCAGGGCTACAGGCTGGGGACACACTGGCTGGAAAACTTCTTGGTAGAAAAGGTCACTGAGGGTGCTCATTGACAGTGACTGAATATAAGACAGCAATGTGCTCAGTTTACCTCAAGTTGGGCCAAGAAGGTTTAGCTGAATACTAGGAAACACTTCTTCACTGTAAAGGTTGTCAAGCATTGGAACAGACTGCCCAGAGCGGTGGTGGAGTCACCATCTCTGGAGGGAATTAAAAGACATGCAGTTGAGGCACTTGGGGACATAGTGTAATGGTAGTCTTAGCAGTGCCGGGTTAATGGTTTGATTCCATGATCTTATTCATCATTGTTACCATGCATTAACCTGAGTTAATGTACTCCTGCCATGCTCTGTTTTATCACTGGGATCATTCTGACAGCATCTAGCCCATTCTTTTTCAATTCATTGAGTTTTAAGTTGCCAAGAGTTTTCAACTTTTCTATAAATCAGTGTTCAGCTGCAGCTAAAGACATAAATATCTATCAACTTCTGAATAATACTGCATTAGGATTTACAAGATGTGACATACAACGTGTGTCTTCTTCCCCCTCTATAGCATTTTTGTTCCCTGATATTTCTTCCTCTTATCTATTGATTGTCTCAAAAATGAATTATGGGAAACTGAATTTAAATTCTTTGCCTGTGGTCTTGAAGCTCTGTGTTAGAGAAACACATGTGTCTCCAGTGTTATAGTGCAAGGATCTCCTGGAGGTGTCCTGGAAACCCTGACAACCCTTGAGTGAGAATAACCCAAGACTGTTCTCCTCCAGCTTCTCAAAGGACATCCAGCCTCAGAACACTTAGGACCCTCTGTGCCATTGCTTCCTAACTTGAGTAACAGTGGTGAGTGATTTCCCTGCTCTTTCAGGGGTTAAAAAAAAAAATCCCTTTGCTCTACAAAAAATTCAGGCCAGATTTGTGGTGTTTTTTTGTTCTTTGTCTACACAGATGGAGGTCATAGACGTGAAACTGTTTTCTCTGTCTGCTATTCTTTTTGTCCATATTGCCTATATCTGTGCAATATTTAATGGAGTGTTTCAAGTTTAGAAAGATATAAAATCACAGTTTCAAACTGCACATGACGAATTTGGATTGAAATAACCAAAGCTTTCTCAACTCTATAAGCAAACTGGGTGCTACAATGGAAAGTTTTGAATAAGCTTAATAAAAGCTGATGCCTGCAGCCCTGCCTAGAATAAGCACATAGAGAAGTTGCATTGAAAAAACCAGCATGTTAATAACCATGAAATTCTCTTTAGCCTTTAAAAGAACAAATCTCCATTGCTTAGTAGGAAACCCACTGTTGGAAAAAATTCCCATAACTTTCTCCTTAGGAGGGTGACATGTAGGAAGATATGGATGGAGGGAACAATAATGAGGGGACTGCAGAATGAGGGTCTGAACACAGATCTGCAGGGAAACACAAGCAAACTGTGGTTATTCAAGTTTTCAAAGGTCAATTAGCAGTTGATGGAGAGATAAATTTAAACAAGCATAAATCTATTTCTTTGGTTTCCAAAAGAAGATTATACACATGAAATTCTTAAAATTACAGGGGAATAGACAATGCATTAAGGCAAAGTTTTTTTCTAATTTAATTAACACAGCACTGGTTTCTCTATTCTTGATCTTCTGGTGCTTTTATCTAATACAGTTAACAGTAGTTATATAATTGTTGTTCTTTTTGACTAGAAGGGACTCTTATGAGTGTAGAAAACTGCTTTCATTCTTTTATTAAGCTTTTAATTTTTTCTGGTTTTCTTTCACTATGATAACTGTAAATTTTTCCTTGATGCTATCAATTATTATTTCAAGCAATATTTTTGAGGTTTTTTAACCAGTCTTTTGAAGCAGCAAGGTTAAACATCAATGTTGGCATATCACATACAACCATGTCATGCTCACTGCTTTACAGGGAACTACCAAGGGTCAATCATGAAGTCAACTCACATATATTCAATACAAAAGACTTTTCCTTTATGAGAGTCATGCCCATTTTTTGATAGAAAATTAAAAGGTTTCCACAGAATTCTTCTTCAGAGATAAGTACAAACATACACATGATACATTGTCTATGTATCTCCCAAACTGGTTTCTTGCAGTTTAGACACCATCTTGCAACGAAATTTAGCTTTCTGTCTTTGAAACGTGTCTCCTCCTGGGTTTGTTAGAAAACAGAACTACCAACATTCAAGACCATGTGGCATGGAGTTTCTAAGAACTCAAAAAAAAAAAAAAAAAAAAGGATGGTTCTAATAGATATGGCTTCTCTCTCTCTCGTAATGACAATTTCATCTTTCTCAAATAGAAACTCCCATCTAATTTTAACTTTTCAATTGAAAGGTACACTAGTTTGTTGTGTGACTACTGTAACAAATCTCAACAGTAACAAATTTCAGTTCTTCTTCCTTTGCTGCATTACTCTTTGCACAGGTAATTTTTTCTTTTCTTTTATTTCATTGTTTTCACCTTGTCAGATACATCTGTGGTATCACAAATTTGAGCTGGAGCCAGCATTTCACTTCTGCCAGTTTGGTTGTTGGTTGAGTGTATTCCTGGCTACCCAAGAAAACTGGACCCAGATTTCCAGCTCAGGTCTCCCACAGCTCTGAATGGAGAGAAGGATTGTGTTATGAGGCTTATCCTGATTTTTTTTTTTTTAATTTGTGGGGTTTCTCCTACAACCTGTCTTTGTGTTTCATGGTCATTTGTAAGCAATAAAAAATCTTTTTCTATAAACCTGCAACCCAACTGTCATAGGCTAGCAGAAGCCTGATTTTGTTCCAATCAAGATCAGCCTTTCTGATTGACAAGCAATTTATCCAGTAGAAGACAAGCTGCGACTTTTGGCGGAATGCTTAAAAAGGCTGGGTGGGGGGAGGAGTGGCCTCTTTGTCCTCGGGGTAGCAGGTTGAGGACAGGGAGCCGCCGGGCCGGGCCGGCCTCGCTGCCACCCCCCGGGCGGCTGCAGCAGGCCGAGCCAGGCCCCAATGCCGCTGGAGCTGGGGCGGGCTGGGCCAGAGCTTTAAGAGCCACTGTCTCGCCGAGAAGCAAGCAGCATGGAGAAAAGAGAGGACTCAGACGGAGTGCCTCTTCACCCTTGTTCTTCTTTTCAAGCCGAAGAAACCAGCGCATGGCTTCTAAATGTCTCAGTTTCCTGCCGCAGAGCCACGTGGGCAGCCCGGCAGCCCGAAAAGTTTAACTCTTTGTTGCTAGCAGATGGACTTTTCTAAACATCATCTTTCTCTGGAAGAAGAACAAATATAGCGAATGAACCATAGAAAGACACAGCATGGAGCTACACTCAGTGAAGAAGGAGTGAAAAGGACTTTAAGGCAAAGGACAAGGAGTGGCCTAATTTTGGCTGGACATTTCTGGTAAACTATAGAGACTGAACTAGTTTTTTCCTGTAACATATAAATGCTTTTGGGGGGGATGTAAGGTTCTAGTTAAAAGTGATATGAAGCTTTTTGCTCCTAAAGAAAGAGGAGATTTGTTTTTGGGTCTTGAGATGGTTTTGGAAATAGAAGAAGAGAATCTTTGTGTCATACTAGAGGAGGCATCCTTAAACAGTACCCCAATAAGCAAATATGGCCCGTGTGCAGTGTTGAGAGAGCTGCTAATGGGTAGGATTTCGCAGTTTGCAGGAGTTCCTTTCAAATCCTTGCAGATGTAGAGCATGGGATGTCTCTATAGAATCCAGAGAGACTCCTTTCCTAAAGGAACTGATAAAAGGTTATTTTTAAACTGGTAAAACTGGCTGAAGTTTCAGGTCATGTCTTTTTTTGTTGAGTGAAGAAAGGTAAAAAACTTAGAAAGGGAAAGAAGGATGTTTTTAGAAGTTTCATTTGTTGTTGTTGTTGTTGTTTTCCCTCTTCTTTTTTTTTTTTTGTGTGTATTAATAAACTATCTTTGTAATTTAAAGATGGGCCTGTTTTGCTTTTATATTCTTCCAGTCAAATGAAATATAGAACGTGATAAAACCATCACACCAACTATTTCTTCATTCTCCTTGTATTCAGAGACCCAACTGGTTTTGCCTAAGAACAGTATCTGTATCCCAGTCATGAAGCATTTTTACCAATTCTCACTCACAGTTCAATACCATCACATGGATTCCTGCCCTCCAGTTCTTCAGGCACTCTCCAATCAATGCCACCTGCAAAATTGCAAAGATCATATATAGCCCATTAATGACAATGCTGAATAGCAGCAGGCTCAAAACTGGTCCTTAAGGGACAACATTAAATTCATCCTTCAGTTTCAACACTGCATCATTACACATCATTTTCAAAGCATGTTTCCCTATGTTATGCACTAAATTACTTTCTTACATTTTTCCTTCCTCTATTTTTATGAACTACTGTGGAAGACTATCAAATAGTTTGCTCTTGAAGCTGAGGTATGTAATGTAGGACATTCTCCATACATCCTCCTACTCTAAAGATGAAATTAGGTTTGATTTGGTATTATTTTTACATATTCAGTTTATTTTGTTGATGACTTTCAGGTAAATATGATTAATTGTTTAACTTTTCCTTCCAGGAACTGATTTCCATGAACTTCAAACTTAACAACAGGTTGTAAAGCTCCTTGCAAAGATTTGCAAGTAGTGCCATGATTACCCACAGCTCCCTCATTACTCTGTTTCCCTTCATAATCACTATTTATCTGACTACTTCACCATTACTATACTTTTTTTTTCTCTTCTTTTATGGAGAGCAGAATGCACAAAGGGAGAACAAAGAACATGTCATCAATATGACTGGATGCTACTCTGGATGTGTCTACAGAGAACTGCTGCTAGACTACTGTGAGAGGAAATAGGGGCTTTAATGAATTGATTCCTCTTCAGCTAAAAAGAAACTCTGGGACTTCCAGTAGCCTACCTGAGATCATCTAGGCCTGAGAGCATCTACCTCTGGCACAGGCTTTTCCATGGAAAAGCCCTGGAAGAAGCTAAGAGATGATTCTCCAGACTCTAAGACTAGATTTCTCTTAAAAGTAATATTACCATCCAAGACAATACTCTCTTTTTATTCAATTCCCCTTCCTCCAATCCATTCCCTGCTTAGGGGAACCTCAGGGCACTCCCAGGGACTAAGGGCTCTACAAGGTCGTGACAAGTATAGGGCTGGCCTGATGGCAGGTCACCAGCAGGACTGGCAGCCACGCAGCACAGGCAAAGCCCCAGGGCCTGGCTACAGGTGGGTCACGGTGCCCACACTACCACTAAGCAGCTTCATTCTGTCCTCAGAAAGCAAGGGAAAGGCTGAGGCAGGGGAAAAGGCCCTGCCCTGCTTACAGGGTTGGCTAGGGGCTGGTAAGGGCTCCATTTCCCCCTTCACATGTGGAGACAGGGGCTCTCACCCTCCTAACAGGGTTGCCCCTCTCTTCAGGCAGCCAAAGGAGCACAACTGCAAAAGGCCAAGCACAGCAAAGACCCAGCCCTGCACACAGGGAGGTTGCCCAGCTCAAAGCCAGCCCTGGCACCACTGAGAAGGTGCCCTAGGTATGCCAGGAATGCTCTTTGCCCAGAGTGCCTCTCATGCCCCCTCTTTGGCTCCAAGCTGCTCATCTTGCTCGCTCTTGCCTCGCTGTGCCACAGCTTCTGCCAAAGGACAACAACACACGCAGCCCTGGGAAGCTCCAGCTCCCACACATGAACGGAACACGACCCAATAGCCCCACAACGAGAGCGTTAATCCATCCAGTCCCAAATTTTAACAACGTGTCTTCTAAGATATTCTTTCTTAGAATGTGTTTGTAAAGATATCTCCCTATGTGGGGGCACCCCTCCATTACTTCTCAAGGATATAGAAAAGATATTTGCCACCGTTATTATGGCTAAGCGACACTAACTTTTATTAAATAATTGTTTTCTGCTTGCTTTAATACAACAGCTTTATTATGGGTTCAAATCAGTGTGTTATACTACCCTAGTTTTTATATGTCGTATACCATGTAGTAAACAAGTATGTTTAAGATATTTTTATTTAATCCTTACTATAATAAATCATTTAAATGGTATGAATATATTTGGGTTGCAATCCTTTATCCTGAAAGACAAAACTGTATAAAGGTTTAATTACACCTATAAAATCTTTTAGACATAAACTTTTGAAAAAGTCTGGGACTAAGACTGGATTCAGCGGTGTCCTACAGGTGACACCAAGGAATTCCACCATTCCTTTGAAGCAAGGAGGTTAAGAGTTAAGGGGTGATTAATTAGGGGTAGCAGTCTGGACAATGTATCTTGCTTAACATTTGTTGTGCTTGCAAAGGCAGGTGAGTCCATCACTTGCAAAAGCAGGATGAAAAGAATGCAAGGCTAGAGGATAAGAAAGAAACAGCCTGCGCAAGGCTGTGATAGGGAAGACTGTCTGGACCAAGACTGGCCTTGTGGCTTGAACTGCGACCAAGAAGCCAGTGAGCATGTGCAAAAGGATGAAGTAAAAACTCTTCCTCACATCTGAGGAAGACTTGTCTTACTTCATCATGAAGACCACAGTACGAACACCGGAGGGCACTGTGCAAGTGCAAAACGACTGATAAGCTCATTTGAATGTGAAGTGAGACTGGGCGGGGCTAGGTAATGGATATGTCTGTGGGCGTATCATGCAACTTAATGCATATGTAGCATTTCAGAGAATAGAGAAAGGTGAGTCCTTAGAGTTGCACATGCTTTAGGAGGAACGATCCCCCTTTACAACTCTGACAGGTTGTGAAGTCATTTCCTCAAATGACCTTCCCTATGAGGTTCTTCCTGTCCCATCTGATTTACCTCAGCTTTTCCCCTCACAAACACCATGCAGTCCTGGGAAGGTGCTGTCCCTTCCTCCATGACTCTGCCAAAGGGTTGCCCCAAGCCAACTCCCCAACATCGGATGGAACCCCACCTGGCATCTCTCTGAGAGGGGTGGACACAGCGCATTTGATTTCCCACCTCTGTCTACCTCAGGCGCACTCACACCCCTCAGTGACCCTCCTGTGCCCTCAGAGACACACGGCCAACCGTCATCCCCCTCAGGGATCCATCCACCCCCTCTGTGGCACACAGGGCATCTGCCACCGCCTCAGTTACATGCAGGGTACCCCATTTGCCTCTCAGAGACCCCTCATGGTTCCTCAGCGACACTCGGGGCACCTCCCTCCCCCTCAAATGACCCTCTTGTCCCCTCAGCAAGATGCAGGGCACCCACCATTCCTTCAGTCACCTTCATGCCCTCTCGGCAGCACACAGGGCATTTGCCACCCCTCCAGCGAACCTCATGTCCCCTCAGAGGAACAAAAGCAGCATCCACCTCCCCTCAGTGACACCCATGTCGACCCAGCAACACACGGGGAATCGGCCATTCCTTCAGTGACCTATTTACATTTATGGCCTCATCATCACTTGGGGCACCCACCTCTCCCTCAGTGTTCATTCTGGTCCCTACAGATTACCTCAGATTTTCCTTCCAAAATGCTTAATTAACATAGAGATTTACCTCAGATTTACCCCTCACAAACAGAAACACCATGCACTCCTGTGATAGCACAGGCCCATCATTTTTTCACCATAAATTCCTGTTCTTGATTTTTCAATTGTCCACAACCATTTCTCCCCAGGGTGACATTTCTTATCATTCTTTTATCCCCACCCTACAGGTTTCCAATCCCTGTTTTATGTATCCATTTCAGATGTACATCACAGTTTTACTTTTCTTCCCACCATCTGTCCTCTCCATTAACCCTTCCTATTTTCTCCCCTTAGCATTCAAGTAACCTTCTTCCATCTTGCTTTGTCATTTCCTATGAACATCCCCAATCACACCCAAAGCTTTACTTTCCCCCTCATGGAAATAAAGCACTTTACCCTTCTGGATGCTTTCTGGATGATTTTCGGATGCTTTCTGGACGCTTTCTGGACAAACTCAGGTTGGGAACAGGCTGGTAGCAGGGGTGCTTTGCCTCTCAGTCTGGTTGACTGCTTGTAGCACTCACAGGTGATCCCAGAGCTGTAACTATAGTGTTCTGCCATTGCCAGGACTGGAGATCTCAGTCAACATCTTCAGGACATTTAATGACTAAAGAGGTATCCATTACTAATATGCAATTTTATTTTTTTTTAAGGCTGTAAATGAAAACAGTTTTTTGTACAGATTGGGTATACAAAGAGAAAGACAGTCCATCTGAAACAAAGACTACTACTCTCTTCCTCCTGATAATTTTTAGCCATCACTCCAGGCTTTAGGAAAGTTAGAGACAGGTTTATCATAGTGCTTTGAAGGCTTTTTTGTACCTTGAGAGCAGTGTTTAACAGCCTCACCTCTGGGACGTCTCTCTGCCCAGAGAAACTGCCAGACAGCTGAGCCCCATGGAGACAAAGGCACACGACAAACCCTCACACAGCTTCAGAGCTGCTGGGAGAGGAGAATCTGATCTATTGACTTGTTCCCAAAATAGCACCCGGTGGGAGGTGACTGACTGGCTAATACCTGTGGTGTTTCCATTACCGATTGAGATGGAGTCTGTTGCCAGGAATCCTGGGGTGGTTTCCTTGACAACCAGAAGAAATGCACAACCGAGCTGCACATGACTTTTCAGGTGCTGTTTTAACTCCTCTGGAACAATGAGCTGCCCTACCAGAACTCAGATAAATAAAACAGAGGTGTACAGCCAAATGCTGAACAGTATTTATGTTCAAGGGCAAATTTGAGCTGAACCTAAAATCTGCCATGAAACAAACCCTCAAGAGAGCAACCAGCCTGGAAATATTTCTCCTATTCAACAGGGCAGAGGTCTTGCAAGATTATCTATTTTGTTATTTTATAGCTTTTAGATGAGGAATTTCAAGAGATGGCAGGTATTACCACGAGATAGATAAATATATTTAACATTTAATTATTTTGAATGTCCCTATTAAATCCGAAGCCTTAAAATTTCAGTGTTGATTGCAGACAATGCACTGTTCATCAGAAGCATTATGGGCATTTATTGAAATCAGAACATACTTTGAAATTATTTTAACAAGACAGTGTAAATTTTGAGCCAAAGCTTACAACATTGATAGGACTAACAGTATCTTGTTACTCATTGTTTGTATGCAGACATGGCCACAAATTTTCTATGGAGAGTAAATTCGCTGAAAAAATCTCTTTTTTTTGTGAATTCAAGTTGTACTGAGAAGAAGTTTAAGCCCAATTATGGCAAATATTTTTCAACTAAGGATTCCATTACAAAATATTGAAATGTATTCCATAAGAATTTCAAAAGGAAATGTTATTTTAGGTTTCATAGTTTTGGCATTTTGTCTCACAAATTATCTACTCTTTAAGGGAAATAAAATAAAATAAAATAAAATAAAATAAAATAATAAAGAGAACTCCAAGAAGTATCACGTACAATAGATTGATAAGTAGTGTCAAGACCAAAATATATTAGGGATTTTTTTGACTTCTGTTTTTAGCCATTTTAGATGAAGAATCAGAATATTATTATTACAGTTGAACACCAGGTTTTATTTTTTGGTTTAGTAAATAGTCAGAAACATCTATTTCCTTGCCTTATGCTTGGGAGGAATAAGTACATAGGAGGAAAGTAAGGAGAAATTGAAGGGGATGCCATGGATCAAATAAGCAATGTAGAAGGAGTAAAGTAGGGGCGTATCAAAGGTGACAAGCCAGATGACAAATGTAAATGTTTTTGAGCTCTATTTGCTGACATCAGGAGGCTGAATCCACTCACTTTCCTGTTAGTGTTGATGGATGACAATCACTGGAGAAGCAGTGAGGTCCAGAACTAATTTTTTTTGAGTTAAGAATCCAGGGTATAGTATCCCAGATAAAATGTCGGCTGGCAGATCATAAGAAATTTCAGAAAACTTCCCTAAATTTTACTTGTGGCTGAGAGAGTGAGCTGCTGGAAGAGGAAGGTAATAAAGTGTTACTGTAGCAAAAAATAACTATAGAATACAAAGAGTGTTGCATAAGGAAATAAATCATCCCAGTCTGTCGTCTGTGGGAGTTAGGCAAAAAATATCTGAAGCAGAGTGAGAGTGGAAGCAAACCAGATAATATAGAACAATGAGCACTATTAAAATAATCAGGAAAAGCGGGGCTGACCTGGACATTTTAAATGAGGACAGTGCATGCATCTGAATGAATCATTAATAGAGATTTAGGTGCTTTTCTAAAACAGATTACATTCATAATAAATAGACTTGAGTAGAGAATTTCAAAACCATATTAGTGATAAAGGTTGATGCCTGGGGCCACATTAGCTCAGCATCAAGCTCTGATCTGTCATAGATCAATGAAATGTAGCGAGCCTGAATTGCTGATTCAATTTAGTATTCATTTACTTTCAGAGCAGAACATAAATAGTAAGGAAGAAAATGTGAAACATGATCTCTGAGACCAAGATCATTTTCTATGGGGAACTTAGCATGCACACATGCATTCATCTTGTGAATATTTAGGGAGCCAAGTACTGAAAGAGCCCAGTCAGTCTTGAAGCTAAATCTGCCCCAGTGCCCCAAAGGCCTTTTACCCCTAAAGTGGAAAGAAACTTTGTCTTCCTTTGCAGCAGATGTTGAACACAACCAGGCTGAGTGTCTAAGCAAGAACAAACCTCTTCAGAGTGACAGGGAAGCCCCCAGCAAATATGTGGTGATTGTAATATCTGATTTAAAATCATGGAGTCACAGAACACCTCAAGGTAAAAGGGACCCTTAAGGATCATTGACTACAATTCCCTGCTCCTTGCAAAACTACTTAAAAATAAACCATACAATGAGAGCATTGTCCAGGCCCTCCCTGAACTGGCTTGATGTGTGACCACTTCCCTGGGTAACCTCTTCCAGGGAATGACCACCACTCTGTGCAGAAGATTTTCCCCATGCTCCATCTGAACTTCCCCTGATGTGTCTTGATTCCATTTCATCGTGTCCTGACACTGGTTACCAGAGAGAGGAGATCAGCACCTTCCCCTCCACTGCCCACTCCCTGGCTTGGAGAAAGGTGCAGACTTTTCTCCAAGATGAACAAGGCAAAGGACCTCAGATGCTCCTTACAAGTCTTGCCCTCCAGGTTTTTCACCATGTTGGTTCCCCTCCTTTAGATGCTCTCCAATAACTTTACATCCTTCTTACACTGAGGCACCCAAACCTGCACACAGCACTCAAGTTGAGGTCAAACTAGTGCAGAGTAAAGGGGGATGATCAGCTCCCTCAACCAGCCAGTGATGGATGAACCCCAGGATAGGGTTGGCCCTTTTTATTAGTCATTTACTAGTCAATTTGTCATCCACCCAAATCTTCAGCTTTCTTTCCATGGTGCTGTTTTCAGACTCTCATACCCCAATTTGTGTGTATAACCAGGATTGTCCCATCCCAAGTGGACAATGCAACACTTGCTCTCGTTAAATTTCATGCAGCTCTCTATTGAACAGCTTTTTAGCCTATCCAGATCTCATGACTGAATGGGATAAAGTCCAGTCTGCATAACATTGTGAGAGAAGAAACAGGAATGCATTGTTTCTTCTTCCAAATTGCTTCAAAATGTTTCCATAGAACTTAATAAGGCAAGCTGACGTGTCTTCAATAAATTCAAGAAAGATTGATTAATATTTCATTTATATTCAGTTATTGTTATTTAATATATTAAATCAGACAGTGAATTTAAAGTCAGGACACATAAGTGTGGTCCCCCAGGTCACCACAGAATCATTGAATATCTGTTGAAAAGGGTTCTTTCCTTTAATGCATGTGCTACAATATAAAGCTGATACCACAGCTTTTACCATGGCAACATGGATCTGCAGAGTGTGGTCGGATGCTGGCAGTGGGACAAAACAGCAGGTCACACTAGCATTAAAACTTCTCCAAATGTTTTGAAATCTTTTCCCAAAAAAGTGTTTTAAATGGTACCCTGGTCTCACAAAAGTCATCCTGGGATACTTCTACCTGAGCCAGCCTCTGCATTCACCAGTCTTTGAAGGCAGAATTACACTGAACTCTTCCTACTGCTCTATTGTCAACTCTCAGTTGACATTCTTCTACTGGAAAAAATATCACCTCTTTATCCCATCTCTTTTACCACATATGACCCTGAGATGCCTGGATGCTCCTATTTCAAATGCCCCTATGCATTTTTAAAGATTTTCTTTTCTAAAATGGTAGTGCTATCTGTTCATACAAATAACAGCTGAAAAGAAAATGTCATCAATCATTAACATGTCCTCTGAAGTTTAGGTTTGCGTTCAAACTCTTTCTACTCCACTTCTTATTTTGGTGTGGCAATAAACAGCTTTAGATTAGAGTTGCATAGCTGATAGACTGTATTTATACTTAGCAACTGTCTACAGAAATAAAGATTAGCATCAAGGCTATATTGGTTTTCCTGTCAGGATGCTGATCTTTTGAAGCTATACTGTAGCCAGCAAATTCATATTTACCTACAGATTTAACACTGCCAATGTAGATAAGAATACACTAACAGTTGGGGTAGGAATAAAAGATTAGTTTCTTTCATGACCAATTCTGCAGTAATCCTATCTCTGTCAAAACAATTTCAGAGGGGAGTCCTACAGTGAAAAGATACAGCTACTGAGATACACTCAGAAACAAAAATTTATTCTGCTATTTTTTCTTTCAGGCTTAATAGCTTTAAATGGGAAGTTTAAATTTACTGTAATGCAAAAAGTTTTATCTGTGTCCATTCATGCAAACATTTTTGCTTGATTGTGGGTATGAGTTTACATGTGTGAATAGATGTATATGTATATATGTATATGTAAATGTGTATTCCCACAGGAATCTATTTTTACTAGAATGTATTTTAGTACTAACTAAATAATAAAATTTATCTTCTTCATCTCTTGGTTTGTCCTGGCATCTCTTTGTAAGTTCTGTCTGTAAAGGCTTTAGGATTTACCAGCATTCTCTTATTTTTATGCATTATGACCATTTAGGATCTGACCTAAATTGCTGGATCCCATGGGAGAGGAGTTGGACAAAGGTTGTCCCTGTCTGCAGTGTTTGGGAGAGGAACATCCTGCTATGTTTACAGAGAGAAGAGTAGGACAGTCTTGATGTTGAAAAATTTCTTGGCAGTGATTCAGTATTAAAGCTGCATAGTAATTGCTATGATTATGGTAGTATACTATTGATTATAGTATTTACTATGCATGGTAGCAAAATAAAGAGATATGCATAACTGGCAATATGTGCTTTTCTATAATGACAATCACAACAACCAGTATAAAAAATTACACTGTTGAAACAGCACACTTCTATGGGTATGTACTGAGCTCTTTTTTTTGCTGCCAATTCCATCCCTGGCTGGTGGGCAGTGGCTTGCAAAGGTCACTCATTTCTCTGAGCTTGGTAAAAAGAAATTTTTTGTGTATTTTTCAAAAGCAGCAATTAATAGCATAAATTCTAATCGTGGTGAGGCTTTTTCATGAAAAGTGTATGTGTGTCATATTCAATGTACACTTTTTGAAATAATGTTTGGGTTTTTTAATATTGAAGCTGGTCAAATATTGTGATGGGTTCTCAAAACATGAAACTGTGTAAGGGGATGGATGCTGTGTATTCAGTCATTGGAGCTGTCTCTTCTGCCAGACACAGATATTCTGCTTTGCATCTGTCACATGCTTTCCAGAATCTTTTCTTCATTTGGATTATCTTTGTTGTTAAGACCAAGTTGATTTGGTGTTGTCCTGTTCCTGGACAATATATATATTATATATAAATCTAAATATGTGTATTACAAATGGAGCTGCAATTTAATATTGATGATTCTTCTAATTTTATTCATAGGGAACCATCTTCCAAAACATTCTCAGGCTGGTTCCAAGGCATAAACTCCTCAAGGATCTCAATTGCACCCCAGGATGACACAGACTCAGAGCAGACTTTTGGTGCACTATGGTGAATCATATCTGAATGTCTTTGCTGAACTGACCAGCTGCACTAGTAAAAACTCAACTTGGTTATTGTTGTGCCAGTCCTGAACCTGCAGCTCCAACCTGTTCCTTTCCTAAAACTTCAGTAGGATATATCCACGAGTCCTTTGCATTGTTGTGTGTTCAAAACCACTATGATCTTGATCAGAGGAGTGTACAGCCACAGTCTTTTGTCCAAAGCATGAAAGAGAACAGTGATATGGGCTAGTGAGTGTTATTTTTGATCCACAGTGCATAAATCTGTGTAGTTATATGAAAGCTTACACACCTACTACAGTGAGTTAGCCACAGAGGAGCACATTGTTAATGCACCTGATATGCTTTTATGTACATACAAGTGGCAACTCTGCTGTTAAAAAAAACCATTATGCAGTAAACTTTAAAACCCATGTGCAACTGGGGTGTGGACACCTGTGGTTCTAAACCAGAGGTGCCAGGTGAATTTCAGGGATTCATACAAAATTGTGCTGCAGAAGAACTCAGCCTTTTCAGTTAAATAGAGCTTCCTATAAAGATATGGTCTGGAAGGATGAAATAAAGACCTTCTGGAAAGTGAGCAACTATAAAAGTCACTGATAAGCTCAAGAAACTGCAATCACAGTTTGTTGATGGGGGATTTTTGAGAGCTAGAAGTGATCAGAATTAAACTTGTTGATAATTTCTGTCAAAAGGTGTGTGTGTCAGTATTCGGGAACTGCTGATTTAATGGCACTAAAACTGTGAATTTCTCACATTTCTGAATTGTTTGTACTGAAAATATAGGAAAATTGAATCAGGAGACTAAATAATTCATTCTTATATTTTCAAAATGGTAATTTTAATTCAAAAATGTATTATAAGATGTTCATTTGTTTGCCTTTTTTTAAAGGTTATTACTTCATCATAGATCAAAATAATTTTTGTTTTTGATGAAACTAAATGACTATGTGTCATTTTTAGTTTCATCCATGAGCATTAAAATTAAAATTAGAGGTTGTTTCTTTTAAAACCTCCCTTAATTTCATCCATATTGGATTCTAGATGAGCTGTCCTGCAGTTCACAGAATTTAAATAACAAAATTAATCTACTTAAAATGACACTCCACTCTCTAGATAATAAAGAGCATTTTATCCATTAGTAATTTTTTTCATTACTTTTAGGAATATTTGATGTGATAATCTACCATTGAAACTTTCTCTATTGAGAAAATAATCAATAAAACTCTTTCATGTGTTTCATTTCAAAGGAAAACTGTTAATTTAGAAACACCTGGTAATGATGGAACGAGAGAGATTTTTGACCTTGATAAGGTCAAAATTGAAAACAACCTCCATTATTTATGTGAATATGTGATAAAGGCAGAGAATTCAAAAGATTTGTAATTCACTCCAGCAGATACCACAGATGCACACAATTATGGGCAAATGTCTGTGCTTTATAGCAGGTTCACTCAGTGTCAGCTCTCAGCATTCCCCTGTGATTGGCAAGATGGGAGCCTTCAGAAACACAGAAGCTTTCTGATCCTGTGGGTGTCTTGAGATCCTTAAAAGGAAGACAAAAAAGAATAATTTAGTATGGAAAAAAACCCTTCCAGATCATCAAGCCCAACTGTATACCTAAAAATGTCCCCAAGTGCCCCATCTATTCATCTTTTAAACACCTCCAGGGAAGAGGATTCCGTCACTTCCCTGGGCATCCTGTTCCAGGTCCTGATGATCCTTGTAGTGAAGAATTTTTTTCCTAATTTCCAAACTAAACCTCTCTTGCTGCAACTTGAGGCCATATTCCCTTGTCGTACCACTTGTTAGTCACAGGAGGAGACTTACCCCCAACTCACAACAACCTCTTTTCAGGAAGAGGTATCCCAGGATGACTGTTGGGACACTTCTCTACAACTTAAAATACTCTTTTGGGAAAAATTTCAACTTGGAGAAGTTCAAATGCTTCTCTGTGCTGGTGTTTTGTCTCACTGCCAGCATCTGATCATGCTCAGCAGCTTCATGTGCCTATGGAAAAAAACTGCAGTGTTGTGGTACACGTTAGAGGAAGAATTCCTTAACATGACCACATTTATGTTGTACTGGGTTTAAACTCAGCATCTGATATAATATAAGTATAAAATAACTGTAGCTGCTTGTAAATGGAATATTATTCAATCTCTCATAGCTTTATGAAAGACATGTTGAATTATATTTGTAATGAATCAGAACAGTTTAAATGTCTGAACAAGGTCATGAACTGCATCTTGGAGTTATTTACTACTTTCTTTTGACTGTAAGGAGATATTAAGTACTCAATTATTCAGTTAACTGAACAAATGTGTCTAGTGACATGGTAGGTATTCTGAAGAATCCAAGATGTCTGTGTAGTCTCAGTATACAACACAGAATCTTCAGGAGAGTTTGCCTTTTTGGACTGGCAGCTAGAGACAGCATGAATTTCTGAGGGCATTTCAACTGACACTGCATTCCTGGTTTCAGACATGAGTGAAGCCCTAGACAACTATCTCAGAAGAGAGAACCTATGCAGCTTTGGTTTTCATCTGTACCCTTGTGAAAATTTTTGGCTTCCTTACAGGAGTGTTGTGATGGCAGTTACTAAAGCTCCTCCCCTCATACTTCCTTTATATCTCTCAAAGTTGGCAGAGTTTTGCCCATAGAAATTTCTACTCTTTAGGAGTTGCTACTCAGTAGCCCAGGCCCAGAGTTGATCAACCAAAGGAAAAGAGATTTGGCTGCACAGCCTATGAAATTTCTAGATTTGCCTTAAGTTGCAGTAAAGTTCTGGAAGGGCACTATTATGGAGAGTTCAATATCAACACCAACATTCAGAGCTCTTGGGTTTAGGAGTCAGATAAACTACTTGAAAAGCACTCTGATTCTTTTCAGTAAGTATGTGAGAATGATTCAAAATGAAAGGTTCTAAAATCACCTCTATTCCTGATTTTCCAAATTAAAAACTTCATGTGAAAAGCAGTCACAGCTTTTCTGAAGGAAATCTCTTTAGAAGGAGAGATTGTTCCCCTTTCCCTTGATAATTAGAGTAAATTACTTGGGAATAGAGTATTCAGCATTTTTATGTCTTCTCTTCAATAAGCTTCAGAACTTAAACACTATGAATCTTCACTATTTGCACCCTTTGTTGCTGTTTTAACCAAAACAGTTTATTCACTCTGTTTTTAAAATAAAACAACACTTATTTCTAGTCTACACTTAGGCTTAAATAGCAGAAAATTCATTGGACAGAAGACAACTAAATTTTTTTTTCAAAGGATAGAAAACCAGGCATAATATTTCCTAGTATCTCTGAATGATGTGTCTCACATTCACACATGGATAAACACACTGTGAATTAGATAGAAAAAAATATATGTCTGATGAACCTTGCCTTTCTTTACATATGCTATCATATGAGAAGCAGGATTCGTCATCTCATGAGCGGTATCCAAATTCAGCTGGCAATATTTAAATGTCTACATGTGGTCTGGGTGTATAAACTCCAGCTACTGCCAGAGCTGCTCAAGAGCTCAATGCAGCTGCCAGAAGGTCAACATTTGGTGTTAGTGTTGTTTGAAGTGTTCTACAGTATCCAAGGACTGGGAGATCATGGGATAAATCAGGTGTGAAGACACCTCAGGAGGTCACTGTTCCAACTTTATCTGTGAGGTTGTAGAGTCATCTGTAGAGTCCTTTTAGGTTTTTCTGAGTTATTTGTCTCACTGAGTTTTGAAAAACTCCACAAATGGAGACTACACCACCTGCCAGTAACTTGTCTCACTGATGGCTGTCCTGATTTCTTGATACCCCATCTGAACCTTGCTCCCATTCAGTTGGCACACACAACACAGGAACTATCAGAAAACCACATTCTCAAGAAGATCTGGTAACAGATCACCCAGAGGGTTCTGCAGGCTCCATGGACTGACCTCGTCCATCTATGACAGAAGCTCAGATACTTACCACACACCTAAAAATGTGGGGGTGGAATTCCATGACCCAAAATTAATTGCCCCAAATGACTGCTTTTCAAAATGGAGGGGTTCTGGTATTCTTTAAGTCTGATGGTGTATTTGCCTGTCTCTTGTAGAAGCTTGAATAATCTGGGATGTCTCAAAGAACAGCAAATGTCTAAGTATAGACAACTGAAATCAGATGATTTCATTCTGTATTCTGTATTCTGTATTCTGTAGAATACAGAATACCCAAAAAGATTAATTTGGTATCATACTAGCTGAAGGGAGTTCTGTGTTATTCCATTTTTGACAGGCTTCCCATATGCAGACATCAGACTGTGAAGTAATTTTTCCAAGAATTCTCAAGAATAAGAGAAAAATTAGGAGGTTTAAACCCAAACTTATTTACCAGGATCTTTTAGTCACATAGGAGAGGAACATTTGCATGCAGCTGAGAATGACCATTCAAAACACTGAAATAAATGCAAAGCTTTCAATTAGGGTATGTTACATGATCCTAAATGATTAGATTGTAACTTTTCTGTCACACAGCTGGATAGTGTATGAAAATGTTAGAAGAGGGTATCCAGGAAAGTAAATTGAACTTTTTTTTTCTTTTTTAGAAATACATCTTTTGTTTGCAAGTCAGAAATATCTTTTCTGTTCACTTCTAGAGATGAAACACTATAAATGCCAATTTATTTTTCACTGTGAGGTTAGTCTTTGGAGTAATGGAAAATAATTTTCCTTTTCTTTAATGAATAAATCATTGTGGGAGGCTCTGCATGGTAGTTTGATCCTGCACAGCTATTTCTTCTGATTATTAGCAGGATTTTACATTTAAATTCCTGAAACATTATTAACTCATAATCATTTGCTTTCAGACCTTTCTGATAACTTTGCTCTTTCATTAATTCCTTTTCACTGAGGTAATAGGGAATTACTTTGTTTAATGATTCTCTAAAGATCCAAGAAAGCTAAATATCATAAAAAGGCAATCTTATTTCACAAATAATATTGCATTCACCAATATAATTAAATTGTAATGTTTTCTTCAGTAGGCCATGTCCCTAGCAATGGGACAACACCCTAATCCAGAGGCAATTTTGGCAAAATAAGCTTGTCCTTTCCCAGAGCTAAGTATCAGTCAGTGGAAAATCATCAAATAGATTGTTTACTCTGAGAGGATATTTAATATCACAAGAAAAAAAGAGAGAAGAACTCTCTTCTGGAACAAAATTCCCCTTGAGTTCTTCTCCCATGGGCAGTTAAGCTATTGAATACCTTGAAGACATCCTTAAAGATAAAAAAACTCATGGTCTGGCCACTCTGAGGTGGGAATCTCCAACCCAACCCTTCTGTTATGGAGCCTTCAGGCTGTTCACGGCCCCTGAGTCCTGCAGTGGGCTCTCTGTGTGCCCGTGGCCATAGTGGCAGAGATGTCAGTCCTGCAGTAGTGGCAGAGATGTCAGTCCTGCAATAGAATATGTGAATTGCCAAAGCAGTGCAGTAGAGCATGGTTTAGCAGGAGAGGTTTAACACACACTGCAATAGGTCTCTCCAGTGCTCCCTTCCAGCCTCTGCACAGGTGGGATTTATCCTTGGAAGTGAGCTTCTCTGTATGCCCTTCTCGCTCCAGACTCTGTCCTTGAAGCTTTTACAGACACACCCCAAGGAATTTCTCCCATCCTAGTCCACTCACCAAGAACTCCTTTGTTTCAACACTCAGGGTTTTGCAATAGTTGATATCCTCCTTTGATTGTAGGTGCAGCCTCAGGAAAGGAATTTTTTCTCAAATTGTCTTCCTCCTAATCAAAAGACTCATTGTCCTCTGTCAAAGAGTTCAAGTTTTGTCACTGTTTTGCCTTTCCTATTCTGTCCTTTTACAAAATTTGTCTTGATTGAAGTAGCTAAAAATCCTTCCAAACAAAACCAAGAAAAACCTTGAGTTTGCATAGTAAAAGCCTGTGAGTTTACTCAGTGTTATATTTTGCCCTGAAATTAACAGAGATCCCCCTGGACTTCTGCATGTATGTCAAAGTCCAGGTAAATGAATGCATTTAAAATCTGTGATAAGAAATGTACAGCCATGCAAATGGAGGAACAAATGAACTTGAAATTTTGGTATGTATTCCCTGCTCTATGGATCCACAGGCAGAGTCACTTGCAGCTTAAAATATCTGTGGTTGATAACTGTGGCCTGCGAATTTATGAGCAATCTGAAAAAGATGAGGATATACTGCTGTAACACTCCAGCCTCTACCAACAGCACAGCACTTCTTCCAGTGGAAGAAAATATTACCCAAATCACAGCTAAGCCAAACAACTTGAACTGGCAAATAATAAGTATTTTATAGGAACCTCAGGGTATGGCATGCATGCAGTGTCATAAAAAGTCCAAGGATGTTCTGCTTGCATACAGTGTATTTCTATTCCCTGCAGCTTTTATAGTGAAGTTTCCAAGCTGTGCATAAGCAGCAGTAAAATAGGATACCTATTTATTTCTCCTTCAGGAATGCTGTGCATATTTACTTGCTCATATTCCTTCTATTTCTCCTAGTAGCTTTGCTAGAAAACAAGTATTCTCTAATAATTTGCCTTTTCCATCTGTTTATTTTAGCAAGCAAGTTTTATATTTTTTCTTTAATCAACTGATAATTTTCCTTTATTTTGTTCTGACATTTTGGTTCCCTTCTTCATGACAAGAGATAGATGCAGACTCTGAAAAAAGGGGGTCAGATATGTCTTCTGTGTGTCTTTTATCAGTAAAATGTCTCAGTCTAGGAAGAAGGATGGCCTTATGAACGTTCATTCAGAAAATTGGATGCAATATTTGGTTCTGCTGAATGCTTCTTATTGGTGTTCAGAGCCAAATTTGGAAATGTGAAGTAACTGCAGAGAGAACCAAACCCTCAAAATTCCTCAGAAAGGCTGTCAATTCACATTATGCTGTCCAAGGCCAGGCTCTGAATGTTGTATTATCCTGATAAAGTTGCTACTTATTTTGATGCCTAAAGAGGAACTAAATTCCATGGTCATTCTCATGTGTTTTCAAGGTTACTCAGAGGACCATGTCTTATTTTTATGGGCCCTAGAATCCTGTCAGCCACAGAGGGTCTCTTCTTTCACTCAACTCTTCCACTCATATACCTTGTAAAGTTTTCTGGTTTTGACTACCCCAGTAAGTAGCTTCAAAGTCTGTAAAGAGAGATGTGAATAAAATAGTCAAATTGTCAAGTGTTGGAAGGCATTAAAGACTTGTGAGTTTCAATTTTTTCTTTCTGCATTTCTCTGAAGTCCCTATGGAAGTAAACCCCCAGACTTTAATCTTATTTGTAGTCTTGTCATCCACCAGTTCTAGATGAGGCACACATTTATTTGAGCCTCCTTCCACATCTTATTTTTCTCTCAGTTAGAAGGGTATAGTCAGTGATAGGGATAAGGACAAGAAAATAATCTGAGTAGAGGCAGAACTAGGTGAGATAATGAGGCACTATTTAATTCTTCAATATCATCTTTCAAGAGTAAACAACAATTTTTCTTATATTTCAAGATAGAAATGAAGCCATACTATGGCCTCTGGGTAGTCTTTTTATTTGCAATAGTCAATATAAGTTCAACCAACCAGCAGTACATCCAAATTCAGCTTTTATTTGCGATTTCATCTGAGCAAAAAGCAACTTGAAAAATTTCAGGGTAAACAACCAGCCAAAACTTTCTCCCCTTTCCAAACAACTTGGAAGCACAGCTTCTGACAAGTCACTCTTTTCACCCTTCATTAGTTGATGTTCACAAGCTTTTCACAAAGGAGAAAGGTTTGCCACAAAAATAAGAGTGTAATATGTATTGAATCTGTTTGAATACAAGTATGACAGCAATATTGTGTTTTATATTGATTTTTGGGTTGTTAGTAAAGGCTCCTGAATAAACAAAATTTTCTTACATTTTGGAAAAAAAACCTTCTCATGGCTCAGTGAGTCACTTTAAAAAGAAGTCAAAGGAAGAGAAAGTAAATGTAGTCAATCTGACAGTGCAATTTCCTGGAATTTTGGGAAAGAAGGATTAATTGGAACCTGAGACATCTGTAAGTGATATTTCTAGAAGCTGTTGAACACCTTTGACAAAAAGGACCTCATTTCTGTGCTCACAGAGCCTTCTGGAGTTGGCCCATGAGAATTTGGTGAAAACAGCCTCTTTTCTCACTTGCTAGGCCTATGCATGAAGCCCCTGGGAGGTTTGAGAGAGAAGAGAAAATAATGTCTCTTTTGCAATCTCTTCTGAGTTCTTGAGAAGTGTTTCTGTAGACTTCTTCGCAGTAGAAGTTTTTGGATGCTGGAATCCATCTCTTTTCCATGAGCACTCAGCTGTATGTCTAAGCTGCAGAGGAGGGGAAGAATTTCAGACACTCCACTATGTTAAGCAGCTTTACAGTCAGTTCCCAGGGCTATCTGCTACCCTGCATGGATTACCCTGCAGTGGCTAACATTCCCAGGCATTGGGACCTTTCCTAAACTCCATGTAAATCCACCTGCCTTGTGTTTCTTCTTGGCCAGATGTGCACTGCCAAGGCATGTAGCTAGTAGGAATCGTGAGGATGTTGCTGGAAATTAGGCCAGAGAAACTTGAGGTGCCTATCATGGCACCAGCTCCAGCTTCCATTTTAGGAGCCAGACATAGAAAAACAAATGTCTAGGCACTTCAGTCATTTATTAAAGCAAACATGAGACCTTTGTGGTGAAAGTTGCTAGAAAATTGTAGTCCGAAGTGTAAGACATCCTTCAAAGATGTAGATTTTTTTTTCCCATCAGTAATAATTCATCCAGATGAAGATCTCTTTTAAGTCCTCTGCAGCTATTTCATGGCTTCTCAGCTACAAAAACAAGCAGCATATCAAAACCAAAGCACTATTTTGAAAATTGACAGTTAGAAAAACTGATGAAAGATAATGTAGTAGCAGCAATGAATCAGATTAATATGGACAACATGGGGAACATTCCACCTACGCAGGGAGCAGTGCCTGATATCAGAGGGCTCTTTCATCTATGATAACAAGACACAGTGGCTGAGAGCCAAACCTTCAAACTGGAAATGAGATGCAATTTTTTATCAGGAACATACTTAAACCATTTCAACCATTTACTAATAGACATAGCATATATGCCTTCCTCCACAGCCCTTAGACCACAGATGATTCTTACCCAAAATGAGAATCAAGTCAGTTTGCAACGAACTGAAAGTTATCCAGGTTATTAAAACACTTCCTGGGTGAAATCTAGCTCTGAGTTGTGGAGATGATCAAATTGATAATGGGCTTAAAAAATTAATTTCTCTATAAATGAGGAAGCAGCTAAAGTATATTTGTGCTTTGGGAAGCCAGACTCCAGTCTGACTATTTTTGGTGAATTTCAAGAGTCTGAATATTGCAGAAAACCTGCAGTGTTCTGGAGTTAAGTGATTTTTCATAAAAACAACTGTTAAGCATTGGAATTTTAATATTCTGGATGGACCATATTTCTTCTCAGAAAACACTATTTCTAAAGTATATCTTTGTGTTAGACAGAACTTCCATTTTTTTCTGTGAAAAAAAATTTCTTCCTCTATTCTTAAGTTTTGTTTATTAACAACAAATCCTGAAGCTTTGGATACTTGCCCAGGTATTCACAACAGATAATAATTCAAAACATTCTTTACCTATGAAGAGAAATCAACCACCTCTTTAAGATGAACCACAAGAATTAAATCAACCTATATTTCTGTGGTGGTGGATAAATTGCTGTATCTCAAACAAATAACAGTACCAAGTTCCATAACCTAGATCTGTAAAAGGCACTAAAATACCTGGATTTAACAATGAATAATAAGCTAAAAACTTTTCTTACTCCAATCAGTATTAGAACATGCCTTTTCTTCTGTTACATGACCATTTTATACTGATCATATCTTCTTAGTGGTCTTTCAAGCGTGTCCTCAGATCATTTGTGTTCAAATTTGTCCAACAGACCATGTGGAACTGACTCTTTTATGGATGTTATTTGCTACTGGAAAAAAACTTGCTAATTGGAAAACTGTTGCACATTATGTTCTTCATAAACAGATTGATCAGGTAGGTGTCACCTCATACTTTGCCATCAACTCTACTGCAGACGTAAGTATCCAAACGACTTCAATATCCAGGCACTGTGTAATTTAATCACACTCAAGGGCTTTCCATAATTGTATCCACAAACATTACTGCAGGATCAGCTTTCTGCTTCACAAGTTTCAATTAGGATGTGCAACACACCAATGCATCAAAAAAAAAAAAAAAAAAAAAAAAGAAAAGAAAAAGAATGCTTCTATTCCTCTCATCTTCAAGAGGTTTTTATACAAATATTAAGCAAGTGAGTACCACTTCTCACTTTCTAAGTAGTTCTTTTTATAATGTTCTTCTCTCTTGCACTTCATGTCATCCTTGTAATTTCTTACATTTTGCTAAAGGCACAAGGAGAACAGAATTTTACTGGAGATTGCTAATGAAATATGGAGCCATTCATTGCTAAGCTACACATAAAATATCTGGCCTAGGTTGTTCACGGAGCAAAGATGCATCTCCTGTCTGCTGGCTGTTCAGAAAGCTGTATGAAAACCACACTTAGTTTCAGTCTGCTTCCTACTGAGTCAGGGGGAAATGAACTGACTGAGAGACACAGGTAAATTAAAGGTGTTTTCAGAAGTGAGCACCAAATATCTGAAAATCAAATTGCTTTCTGAATAGTGACATTGGATCAAGGTAGTAAAATTTTGATATCTCAGTCTGAAAAATGTGGATTAAAAATCTCAATTGTCATGATATCTTGGCAAGTCTTGGAAAAATGGAAATAGAAAGGACTATTTAATTCTTCATGTTCAAGAGACAAAAAGAAATTACAGAGGATTTTAAAATACTTAAAACATGTTTAAAGCTAGATTCCCGATTTTCAAGTACCTCTTTGAGGCTTAATCAATTCAAACTCCAAATTAATGAGAAGTGATTATTATTTCATTCTGTTTAATATGTTATTCTCATGATGATTTTGTCAATTATGGACTTGAATACAAATTTAAAATGAAGAGAATGAACAAGGTCCAGTATTAGTGCATTGAAAGAAAACATGATCTGTGGAAGACACATGAAAGACGAGGTGATTCTTAATTGCTACCTCTGATTTACTAAGATCTGTTAGGTTTATTTCACCTGAGTTCCTTCTCTAATGGGATGTCTGAGAGGTGGTTTATAAATGTTGTTCACCAGAAATTAGCAGGGCTTTAAAAATATTATCCAAGAAGTGCCCAGTAACCAAACTGAGAAAATGCAGTCTGGACCACAAAGTGCATGGAAAGAAGACTGGACTGCTGGACCCAAAGGTTCATAGAATCATAGGGTGATTTGGGTGTGAAAGAACCTTAAAGATCATCTGGTTCCAGCACCCAGCCATAGGAAGGGATGGAAGTCACTACACAAGGTTCCTCAGAGCCCATCCCAGCTCGAGCCGAGAGATATCCTGTAGGGGCTGTGGTGGGGCACTGTGCCAGCTAAGCTGGGCAAGGATCTGAACAACCTGATCTAACTTTGCAGTGAGCTCTGCTCTGAGCATTAGACTACAAATCTGCCAGAGATTCTTCCTAACCTGAGTGCTTCAGGGAAGCTAAATCCTGAAAATTCACAGCCAGCAGCTGGTTAACTGACACTCTCTGCTCTTGTCTGATTCTTTCTACAGACATTTTCATGGCTAACTTCAATCTGTTCTTCAAATTATCGTTTTCCTGCTGTTGCTTTGTCTACAGCATAAACAGTTTTCCTAGATGCCTAAACCAGCTTTCTTTGAACAATGAATTATACACCTTAAAGGATAGGTCTCAGTCCGTTGTCATGTTACACAGCTGTCTGGATAGCACCAGAGAAGGAGCTCTGTTCTCAGTGGGGCTGTAAGTTTTCCAGACATTATTACTAGGCAACTTTTTTCCAACAGGTGATTCCCCATCCATTTTCACTAGATAAAACTTGGTCAATAAAAGTTACACGGGGATATATGACTTGACCTTTCCAGCAGGAATCCATCAAAAGATTTTTCTAACTTTCAAATAAGCCATGTTCACAAATGGGAAATAAGGACAATATAATCCAGCTGTAAGAAAAGTTGGCAAGGGTTTAAGTGCTTGATTGAAGTTTGTTTAGAATTAAGATAGTAAGAATGTCATGGTGCAGTTCTATGGTATCCTGAGAATTAATTTTAAAATCATGGGAAGCCAGACATTCTTGTTTGATCCATAATAATTTTTTTAAATATTTTTTTTAAAAGTGCAATCATTTTAGACAGTATTAGAAATATAAAGCCCCAATACATCATCCGTGACAATGTGGTAAATTCCTTGCATTCATTGCCCAGTGTTTAAAACAGGAGATGTTAGACAGAGCTGGTGGCAGTTTAAGCACAGATATATTCTAGCAGTGCAATTACTAAGAAAAATAAATCAATTAGAATAGTTTGCTAACATAGAACCATTAGATAACATATTTTTTCTTTCATTTATGAGCATATGGTGGAGGTTTCATCTTTTCTTGGCATGAGGACATTTCTGTAGAAGAAAAATGGGATTGACATTTTATTTTTACACCAAGTGAAATTTCCTTGTAAGATAATTATTTATGAAATATGGTATGTAAGTTGATGCATGATCTCTGGAAGAGGTTACTAAAAAGGAATAAAATTGATGGTTTTAGTTGTAGTACATAAAATATACACTCAGGAGTGCTATAAAGAAAATTTTCTGGTTATCAGCATGGAAGCTGATGTTGTGATAGCTGCTCTGCTGGGTGATATTGCTGGGATTTAACTCAATATCTCTACAGAGAAAATATCAGTTGTTATAGCTATAAAGCTCTGTTACCAACAGTTCCCCTCCTGACGGAATGAGTAGAGAGGGAGGAATTTGTAATACACACTTTCTATAAATGTAACTTCTATTATCTCTATGATATTATTCCTGTTGATATGGAAATCACATTAATGTTGATGATAGGCCACTGGGAATTATTGCCCTGCTACTCAGACTTAAATCTTGTCACAACCCTAAAACTGTTCAAACTGGGTTGAAAGCTGGCACAGCCAAGATCTGATCCAAAGATGTTGGATTGTCACCAGTGGCTTTCCCTTCCCATAACCATCTCTTTCTGTGGTAGGCAGCAATATATCTCCATCTAGTCCAAACTTCTTCCTATCTCAGATATTGATGATTCACCACATTTTTCGTCTATGGAGGCAACAGTCTGTGACCAAAATATACCTGCTGGTATGAATAAATGAGGAGAGAAGAATCCAGCACCATTTTATTAATTTCTCAAGTACATTTGCATTTAATTAAAAAGTAATCACTGTATTAAAACCGTCTTTCCCAACTGAATGACATTTAGTGTCCAGACATCCATGTGGGCTTTCCCTGTGAGACAAAAAGGCTGAAAACCCAAGTAGGATTCCTTGGAATGTGTATTCCTCATGTCTTGAATAACTAGAATAGATTTCTTTTCCAATTTTCTAATATTCCTTTGAAATTATAGGCCCTGGAACTGTTAGTATGATAATAATCATCTCATCAGTACTATATAAGAAAATGTTTCTTATTTTAACTGCTGCCACATGCAAGACTTGGAAGGAGTGTTTTTGATGCAGAAAACCACTGCAGAATCCACTGATTCTTTCTCTACTATTATCCCTATATATTTTAAATATCTTCTATAGTTCTGATTCCTCTGCTGTAGGAATGACCTGCATTCCCTATACTTACATGGATAATTTTTTTCATTTGCCTGAACTGAAAAAGCATCTTGATTGAATACATCAGTTCACCAGATCATCTTGGTCATTGTATCCCACTGCTCTACTTCATCATTTTTACACCATTCCTCTGCTCTTTGTGCCAATCACATACTTTATTGACAATGTTGATATATTTGCTACCAAATCATGGACAAAAGTCTTGAGCAGTATCAGGTAGATTTTTCCATGGTGATTTTTCCCACTAGGAAAACCTATAATGAAAATTCTCCATGAATAAAAACTTCTTACAATTTGCCAGTTATACCATTCATCAGCTTGTCCTTTGTAATTCACAGTGCAATATTTTTAACTAGAATGTCACAAGGTTCTAAATCCTTACAAAAGTTTAAGTAATTAATGTAATAATTAAAAATTACTTGAATTTGGGTACTTTGGGTATCCAAAAACTGTAATTTCCTCAATTTTTTTTTTTTTTTGAGCAACTATAAAGTACACTGGCCTTACTTAAATTTGAAGCATTTAATCTTCAGTAATCAAATTCCATTATTTTCCTTTGGGCTAGAAAAATGCAAATAATTTTCATGAAATATCCCTCCTGAAGACTTCTTACAGGTTTTAATTCTTCTGAGTTCTCCTCATGATTTGTCAAACTATTCATCACCAGTTTAGGCTGTGATGTGCAAGTCATCTACGTCACACAAATTCCTCATTGCTCATCCTCAGTAGATGATGTGTGAACTGAAAGGTACTTCATCTTTATGTTGTGCAAGTACATTATTCTTGCCTGTCTACAATTATGGAACAGAAATATTTATTGACTGCTTCTGTTTTCTATTCATGGTTGTTAATTGTATCATCTCCTTCTACAAATTACCCTGCATCATCTCTCATGACACATCTAATCTACTTCAGAAATGTTACTGTGAAGGAAGGCAAAATGTTCCCTCTTGCTCTTGAGTCTTCCAGCTGGAGAAGTGCTACCGAGCTAAGTGCAGTGTCTCAGAAAAAAACCCAAAGCACATCCAACAAACCAAACCTGCTTTGATGTTGCTAACTCTGTGTGTTAATACATCTGATCATCTTTGCTCTCTTGCTGTGCTTTTCTTTGCAGAATGTTGTTTTTTTCCTCAGACATTCAGCTATGGAAGTGACATCATGAAAGCTTTCTTGGGATACATTGTGCTTTTGTATTAAGACCTCTCAGTAGCCTTTGTCATATTTCAAGATCCTTTGCTCCCAAAAGCAAAGTTATCTTTAAAGGTTTCTTGCAAAAAAAAGTTACGAAGGAAACAGCTAATAAAAGTTTTGTCCAGATAAGCTGAAAATTCATAGATATTTCCTTATTCCATTTGTTTTCTTTCAATAAATGCAGCTTGTGTATAAAATCTATTTTGTCTTAAACACTATTAAACCTTTATAAAGATAGTTTTATCTAAACTGTAACAGAATAGAGCAGCAGCGATAAGACTGTTAGTTCCTGTGTATCCATATGTTAAAAAATATTGCTGAGCTCATGTAGATATAGAGCTGGAGAGATCAAGTAATTTGCCTGAAGTCACACATGAAAGCACATTTGAAAGGCAGGACATGAACTATAGGATTTCTCTCCCACAGTCCAGAATGTTTCCCACAATGTCCTTGGGAGACTTTTTGTTGTTTGATGGTTTGTTTGTTGTTGTTGTTCTTGTCATTTGGGGGGGGTTGTTTGTTTGTTTTTGTTACAGATGTTAAGATTCTCTGAAAACATTCATCCTTATGGACAGAAAATGTCATTCTTCATGAAAGAACTGGAAAGAAAAGAAGAGGGAGGAGGTCACAGGGGGAAGGTCATCTGCTGGATTTTTTGAACCCAGCTGTAAATCAAGAAGAAAATTACACAGAAAAAAACAAGTATTTATTTATCATTAGAAAAAGAAATACCATTTTAAAGTCCAAATTTAAGTTGCAAGGATCAGACTGAAGCTCATCTCTCCTCAAAGGTTCAACAGCTGTAATATTTACTGGAGATTGTTAGTTACCTCCCATTATCCAAGGTTTTTTCTTCTGAGAATGAACTGAGGACCAGAAGCTGTAGAACTAGATTTTCTCCCTCTTCTCCTCTTTAATGTATATTTAAATGTCTTTTATGTATATTTATTTTAAAAGAAACATGAAAACAAATCTAAGTAACTGATAGCAAAGGTGACAAAGGCCTTCTAATTGTTTATTTTGAAGCTGTTTTTTTCATGGAGCAAAAGGAGTGTGAAAGAGGGAGGGAATATTTTACACTGGGGGAAAAACACAATGTTGATTCAATTTATTTCCATACGGAGGCAATGTTGGAAGGCTCCACTAAGTTGCCTGGCACTAACTGGCAGAAAAAAATAAATGAAAACACAGCTTTAAGAACAGAGCTTTATTTACTGATGCCCATAAAAGGAGCAGAGATGGAAGGTGTTCAAGATTGCTGACTGGCTGATTGTCACAACTGATTGTTTTTCACATCCAAGTGTTCCACACATTGATACACACACCCTGCCAAGACACTGGCTGCATCTTTTGAGGAGTCAAAACTCTATAGTGGCACAGAGCACACATTGCTAACATAATGTATAGTAATGAGTTTAGATGTATAATTCATATCAAATTGTTTTTCATACCCAATGTATTGTGTTTCTAAGCAGGTTTACTACCTGACAAAATAAAGTTCATTCTCTAATATATGATGACAGTGCTAAATGACTTCTTTAATAAGTTTTGCCCAGAAATGTCATTCCTGTTTTGATAGGCACTTATGAAACTTGATCTCAAGATTTGAACAAATACTAAAGAAAAGGCTTAGAAACCAACTGATGGGAAAGGCACAGTTTGGAAGTATCAGTAGAGCAAACATACTGTCTGCTGCTCTCAGTGGTTGCAAGTACAATTTAAGTGTTTTCAGTAAACTACTGACAATTTCAGGTATGAATTCTAAGGCATAGAATCAATTTCTTGCTATACTCCTATGCTAGTTATATCACCTGAAGAAATAATTAATCCATCAAAATTCATTCTTTTCCCCCTAAATCTCTGTTACTTAATTATGGTTTACAGTATAGTACACACTCATCTATAACAATAACCCTTTATGTACAAACAACACAAAGATGACTATGTGAATCTGCTCTTGGGTAAGAGTAAAGCCCATATTATCAGATCTCTTCAGAGCTTTATGATCAGTTCAAGATGTGAATGCTCAAAACAAAATATCTTGCCGTGATTTAATGTTCTGAGATTATGTGCTCCTTAGTATATGAAGATTTCTTGGTTTCTATTTGATTACTCTGAAATTGAAACATATGAGTTAGTGGGTGACTTCTAAGTATCCAAACAATAAAGCCTTGAACAATTATGAATCTTAATAGCAGAATTTTAGTACCCACTGTAAACAGTGAATCTACAAAAAATGAGGATTTTTTTTATTTGCTCTCTTCTACTCATTATGCTTCTCTCACTGTCAGGTTTGATTTTCTCATCATACAAATGGAAAACAAGTTTTCCCTCACAGCCACTCACTCAGAGCCACTTTGGTTTCTGACAGTGGGCCTTTCTTTCTGACACAACACCAGTGACAACAGAAGTTGTGTTAGCCAAACTGTGATCTAATCTCCTTTTCAATTCTACCATTGTCCTCAAAATGTGATCTCAGTGACACCAGGATAAATGGCTGTCAGATTTTTTGTCCTGAGTGTGAGAGCAAGACCTGAAAATTCTGATGTTGCAGAATTGGAGTTCAGGGTTTATTTTACTCAGCTGACCGTCATTAATCTGGCTGTAATTTTTCATTCAGTGTTTCCACATTCAAAATGGAGGGGATTTCATAACTACTATTATTAATAATATTAATATTATTATTTCTTCCATGTTTTATCTTTTTGAAAATTCTTGAACACATGCATTTAAAGCATTTTATCTCCTCCCCTCCTCTCTCCCTTTTCTAAGCTCCAGCAATCAGGACTTACAGCCATTCTCCTTTGTCCTTTCTATATCTTGCTAAATACACAAACATACTGTTACACAATAAAGAATATCCACCTAAAAATAGATACTGTGAGGGTATCTGGTAAGAACACATGTTGAAATTGCTGCTGGGCAATGGCCAGCAATCACTGTTATCACAATTACCATTCTTACCTATTGTGAATATTTTCTTTCACTATGAATCACCTCCACAGCTTTTCTTTTCCACTCCTCTTAAAAGTCCCTCTGGTGTGTCGATATCTTTCTAGGAATTAAATGCTTAGAACAGACCAGAAACCATTTCAAATGTATCATTTCAGGAGGGAGTGAAGCATAAAAATGAAGAGCATGTAGAGCTATAACTAAGAGGAAATATGACTTTGGGCACCGTTGATGTGCTACTGGGGGGAAACAGATCACAGTGGACACCCACACACCATATGCTGTCTACCATCATTCACAAGGGCTTCCAGACACCTCCCACTATCCAAGGTATTTGTCTCAGGTTCCTTTCCACTCTTGATGCATTAATGCTGCCACTTTGTGGTTTAAACTTTTTCTCAGACACTCCTCCAACCTGCTGTGATTTGTTCCTTGCTTGTCTTTGCTTCTTCACTTTACGCAATCCCCTCAACTGCCATGTTCTTAAAATAAATCCAACAGACAGAAACACAGTCACATGCTCAATGGAAAATCTTCTTCAAGATTCTCAAGGTTCAAAGAAGAGTTTTGGAAACTCTTCTTTTTTGTTTTGTTTGTTTTGGAAGCATTCATGGAAATTCAGCAAATATCCATTGTAAAGATAAATGCTGAGTACTTTAAACCTGCAAGTTCCAGCACTGCTGCTGCACCATCTAGAAACATGAAAATTTTCCTCATTTAATGGGTAGCAAAACAACACCAACCTTACCTAGGTCAGGGACACACACACACACAAAAAAATCATAGTATCATTAGAAATCAGGCTGCTTCACTGTAGAAGAGGTATAAAAGTTCTCTGCATGCAATCATGAGTAGTTCTGCCTCCAGGACTGGTATATCAAAATAATTCTAAATAGGCACCATAAAAACATTAGAGAATATAAATTACATTTTCTGCGGTTTTCTTGCTCAGGGGAAACATCACTGTTAATAATCATTTGAAATCTGATTGATATGAAAGTAGTTTAAAATAAAAGTCATTAATACCCTCAATGCTTATGCCAGGCTAAGGAAACCTCAGGGTAGGCAGAAATGTCTACAACTGCCTTCTTTAAAATGTCTTTAAAAACCACAGCAGTTCTTTGGCTGGGCGAATTTTGATCTCATTAGTGACTGAGACAAGTATCATCTGGAAATTAGAGCTAGAAACCAGGAATAACTCAACAGAAAGTCAATTCCATGACCCTGAGATTAACTCAGTTGGTGAGAGCATGGTGATAACACCAATCATGGATTCAATCCCTGTATGGGCAGTTCACTTAAGAGTTGGACTTGATATTCTTCATAATCACAGAACATTCTGTGATTATGTTTAACCATGGTTAATTATTATCCATTCATCAAATTGACACTGGACAGACCATTGAAGGAAATAAGAGCCAAAGTCATTTGATAACTTCGTAACTGGAGAGACCACAACAAACATTTTGACAGCTTAGGACCAGGTCAAGACTATTTTAATTGATGATCTAATGGTCTGTTACTACTATGCACATTCCAGATGCCCCCTCAAAGCAGGGTGTGATGAATTTCAGCTGGGTGCAGTACCTGACGTGTCTTTCCATTCATATTCATCAGCTGTCCCCTTAACAAAGACTCTCACCAAAGGTACAAACTCTCTGCAGTGACATGAAAGAGGCCTTGGAAGGAGTAAAGTTGATCTGACTCATTGTGAAATCTCACAGGTAAGCCTGGATTCCCCATCTCGAGGTGTGAGGGAGTACAGGTGATGGCGTTTGGATTTTAACCTTCAGTTTCTTAAGTTTCAATGGCCTAAAATGAGATGCAAGCCTCATGATTCTCAAATCAATTCAGAAAATGGGATTTGAGCATGTCTGAAGTTTTTTTTCTCACCATTTTTATCCCAACAAATTTGATTTAGAGCTTGAAAAATACTGTATGCACCTTAATTTCCATCTGTCATTCTACTTTGCATTGCTGAGTAGTGACTGCAGCTTTCTACTCAGAACTTTTGCATTTTATTCTTTGATTGTTTAGGTTGCTTACAAGAGCAAAGACTATCTTTTAAAAGTCCAGTAAAGATTAATGTAATATCTTCTACTTCATAGCAAATAAATTAGTCAATTGTTGTTATTATATTTCCTCTCTAAGGATTTCTAAGTATTGGGTACACACTTTGACACAAATTTAGGATCTGTTGCTAGCATCAAACAATTATGAATAAATAAAAGCATAATTAAAACTATACATAAAGTCATAACAATAAAATATAGGAAACAAAATAAATAATAAAAATTATACATATGAAATATTTGGTATTATTTTATTAATCAAATTAAATACAAATGTTTATGTAGTTCCAATTCAACACTTATTCCTCTCGTTCCAGGCTGCCAAGAATCTTATTTTGAATGTCATCCTGTTGATTAATTCCTTGGGAAAATGGTTCAGCTGATAGGAAACCAATGATGGCATCAAAGAGAACTTGTCCCATGAACAGAAAATTTGATCAGATGCACTATGGCTCTTAAGACCTTTGCAACAGATGGATTATGACTGAAATCTGGTATCTAAGTAAGGATTTTGAATGCAGCTTCAGATTTTACATGCTTCAGTTTTGAAGTTTAATATGAGCTGCCTGGAAGTGGATTTATTTATTGTAATATAGAATTTTCTGAAAATCAGGATCTTTTAGAAGGCAAAACTGTCTGCCAAACTTGTAATTGTCAAAGTTCTGAAAACTGTCTGTCTCCCATAACCAGAGTAAGTATATCTTGCTGCTTTTAAATCAGTCATTTT